>CAUYQV010189280.1:0-34915 GCA_963574575.1 Galagoides demidoff
CCTGCCTGGAAGGGGGGGTAGCTGCCCTGACAGTCGGCTGCACTTTCAAACTCTGGAGGGCTAGAAGACCTGAGTTTCTCATGGGGCAGAAAGGGACCCTGCAGAAGGGAGCTGATCTGGGTCACCTTGAGAGGAACACCACCCAGGAGGGGTGCCAGGTTCAGGGAGGATACCCAGGAAAGGTGAAGACTGGAAGAACAAAGGGTTTCTCACAGAAGCCCAGGGACACACCTGCAAGGTCCTTTCTATGGTAACCCAGCTCCTAAGAATTTGTAAAACTTGAAACTAATGGCTCGGTGCCTGTGGCTCATTCAGCTAAGGCGCCAGCCATGTACACCTAAGGTAGCGGGTTCGAATACCCAGCCCAGGCCCGCCAAACAACAATGATGGCTGCAACCAAAAAAATGGCCAGGCATTGTGGCAGGCGCCTGTGGTCCCAGCTACTTGGGAGTCAGAGGCAGGAGACTTGCTTGAGCGCAGGAGTTGGAGGTTGCTATGAGCTGTGATGCCATGGCACTCTACCCAGGGGGATAGCTTGAGGCTCCGTCTCAAAAAAAAAAAAACAAAAAAACTTGAAACTAATGCTTGCTGCTTGCTTCTGATTCTGTAAACCCTGCACATGATGTGACACCTCCAATGAGAGGTAACATGGTAATTCCTTTGTCTGTCTACTTGTGAGTCCAATAAAAGGACAGGGACAGGAGTTTGGCCATTTTTGGATCCTAGTCTGCCACAGCTCTGCCAGCTGAAATAAAACCCCTACCTCTTCTATCACCGGTGTTTGGGTGACTCCGTCTGCTTTCTCTCCACTGGACCTAAATTCCTGCAATAAGGTGATCACAGGAGAGGGTAGATCTCCAAAAAGAAAGGACTGAAGGATCTCATCAGCTGGAGAAGGCATTACCCATATCAAGGGAACTGGAGGTGAGAAGTCTGGTGATGGGAGCAGCTCTAGAGGAGCCACTTGGAGACCACCACAGGGAAGATCAGCATTTGGATGTGCCACACCCAACATCACGCAAGTGTACTGGTCACGCAGGAGTCCTCAGGCCCTGACTTCTTCCCTCTTCAACCTACAGCTCATGAGGAGCCTGCTGCCCTGGGAATGAGAAGAAAAGGGCAGGTGAGGAAACAGAGCAGCTGGCTACTCCTCTCCCCCACCCCAGACTTCTAACTATGGCCCAGGTCCCAGCTGAAACCTGAGATTAATTGGATGACTCTTTGCATAAAACTAGATTATTTCCTGAATATGACTGGTGGACTTTAGAGCCTCGTGAGAATGAATGCAAAAGTTATAGGATCTACCCAAGATTGTTCTTAGGAGCAGGGAAGAGCAAGTTGAGAGAAGCAATTGAAGAGACAGGTGTGGAAAATGATACAGCTATTTTCTGCTCCTCCGATAAACTAGACACACGGAGCATAATGTAAGACATAATACCCAGCTTGAACAGGATACCTGCCTTCAAAAGGAATTCTGCTCATTTTTAATGGGGCACAATGCTTTTCATTTGCCTACTTTAACCTATTAATATGCATTAACATGCAGGTCTCAAAAATTAGCTCTTGACCCTCTGCTACATTTTCCAATTAAGTATTGTGTTTGCATATTTTAAGAATCTTGTAAGCAGAGAACTCAAACGTATTAGCAAGAAAAGAACAAGTGATTCCTATCTCAGGGTGGGCAAGGGACTCGAAGAGGAACATCTCTGAAGAAGACAGGTGCATGGCCTATAGACATATGAAAAATGTTCATCATCCTTAATCATCAGAGAAATGCAAATCAAAACTACTTTGAGATATCATCTAACTCGAGTAAGATTAGCCCACATCACAAAATCCCCAAACCAGAGATGTTGGTGTGGGTACAATGTGCATTAATGTACACAGTGATGATTTAATTTAAAAAAAAAAAGAAAGAAAAGAATCCTGTGAGCAAAATGACATTAATAATTCCTGTTTCTGGGTGGCACCTGTGGCTCAAAGGAGTAGGGCACTGGCCCCATATGCTGGAGGTGGCGGGTTCAGACCCAGCCCCGGCCAAAAACTGCAAAAAAATAATAATAATTCCTGTTTCTTAAAGTACGTAAGGAAATATGTATCATCCATATGTCCTAACACACTTCCAAAGAAAGAGTAGTTTATACATAAACGCTGACAAAACCCGTTATCTCAAAAGACACTAAATTATGCTTAGGAAAAGGACATTACATTCTGTTTCTATAGCATTCCAGTTTACACATGTAAAACACCGATCAACATCAAACTGGCAACAATAAATTGCCCAAGGATTTATTTCAATGTGATCTGAATTACTAACATCTCAAATGTCAAATATTAGTATTTTGACTTAAAATTGCTAAAGGTAACGGTGCTTTCCAGATTTACACAAATTTTTACACCATTTTCCTAGCTGCTGTTTTATCATTTTATTTTCTCTCCCTGGTTGTCCTAGAAACGGTACCAGAATTATTCATTTTCAGAAAACAGTTTCTTATTACTTACATGGCAAGTTCCTCTCCATTACTTTGGAAAATAAGAGAATTGCATGTTCCTTGAAAATAAAATACTCTGAAGCACAGAAGGGAAAACATTACAGGAAAATCACAAAAGCTCAAGCTTAAAAAGAGGTTCAAGAGAGTCAGATTAATTCTGGGCCCACACGATTTTCTGACAGTCTCCACTTTTAGAGTGTGGTTTGAAGAGCTGGTTTGCTTTTTTATATCCAACATCTGGACGGTTGTATGGTTTAAAAAGTCCACCCATCGGCAGATGTGTCCAAACATCACCTAGGAGGCCCACAACGTACCTAGAGAGTGGAAGAAAAGACTTGTGAGAGGTGAAGGGATATCTCTCCTGAGGTGCTCAGATGAGTGTGGAAAGAGAACTCCTTCAGCAAAGACACCAAGAGGAAAAGGGAGTCTGAATTTCTGCTGTGCTCTGCTGTGAAGTGCGATCCCCTCTTCCTCCACCCATCCAAGGAAGAGAGAGTTAAACCATCAATTGCATAGCTATCTCTTGACACCATCAAAACTAAAACATCTCCGGGGCTGAGGCCAATTAGCAGGTTTTAGCTTTACTCAATCCCTCCTTCAGGTTATGTAACCACACCCCTAGGGTGATTCAGACTGGAAGGCTAAGGTAGCCAAAGGGAAGCCAGGTTGCTTCCGGGTTACTTTTGTTTGTTCTGCCTTAAAAGTTTAGAGTTAACCTGCTGCTTGCTTACACAGCTGCTGGGCACAAAAATAGAAAACAACTTGAAAAAAGAAAACAGATCAAGAGTCCAGAATAGGCCCAGCAGATGGCTTACTGTTTGTTGACAACAACTGGCAAGCAATGATGACTTGCACCAAGCTTGCTTTCTGCCACCAACCCCACCACCCCTGCCCTTTGTAAGTGCTTCACCAAGCAGAGGAGATGAGATTGTCTCCGAGACAATGGCCCAGCACCATCTTCTCAGGCGACCAGGGCTTGAATATATAAACAACCTTTCCTTCACTAACCCTCACTCTCCTGCCTGGTTCTCCGTGTAGGGCAGTCACACCTGTATTTGACAACAGTTTCAGTGCAATTGTGAGGAATTCCTTCAGCTGCAAGGGTACCACTTATCTCATCTGCAAACACTCCTTTACTTTATACCACTCTTATATCTCAGAAGGCCATGGCTCACTCTTGAAGGAAATTAGAAATAGTGTACTACAAAATATATTTCTTGACCTATTTTGAGATGGTGGCCCTATGTCTTACAGGTAGAAGTAACACTGAACTGCAAAGTCCAGGGCTCTGTGGCCACTCCGATGGACTTTAGTGTGCTCCTGGGTGCTGCTGACAATGGGGTCATCGGTCCAGAGCCTCCTGACATCTCCACTGCAGGAGGAGGAGCTGCTAAGCCGTCTCTGCATCTGCCCGCCCACAGCAGCCATCGCCAGCACGCTAGTCTCCATCCGCTTGGCCTCTTTCCCTGGACTGCTGATGCCGTCATGCCATCATCCTCTGAGGCCCCTTCCTGCTCCATGCTGGCACATGTGTGCAGGAACCCGGTAAAGGCCCCGTCCCGGGCCAGCCGCTCCTGATAGGAGCCCATCTCAGAGTGACTTCCTTCAGATGCTCTCTCTGTTCAAGTAAGAAAAGCCGCTACCCAGCTGGAAAAGTTTAGGTGTCTGAGTGAAATCAATTTGCCAGTCATTGAAAAGATGAGTCCCCACATGTTGGGTTCCCTGTGCAGCAGGTCACTTTCTGTCTTGGATTATTTTAAGCACATAAAGTGCAGCCCTGAGTTATTTGTAAATGGGCCCTCTTAAATGAGGTTTAAATCCATCAAGCCATCGCACCCTAAGTGTGTATTTACGTAGGTGTCCCAGAAGGCCTTATTTCCTGTCATCAGGAGCCCCTTGTTCTTCCGAATGGCGCCATAAGCATGCATGACCATAAAAGCTTATTTAGGGCTCATATAAATGTTTACCTTTTCCTCTCTGGATAACTGAAGAGGTCTGGTTAAAGCAATCAGCTCTGCTTTCTGGGCTGAAGTCCCAGGCAGCAGTGCCACTGTTTCCAGTACCCATCCTTCCATGACCACTGCATATCCAGCCCTTCCCATCCATAAAGCTGCTCCTGTCCGTGAAAAGATCTCAATCTGGCTCTGGCATCAGCTGATCAGGCAGGTCTATCCTCCTAGAATAGGGAGCCTCCAGGACCTGGGAACAGTCATGCTGCAAAGGCTCATTCTCTTTGGCTGGTAACAGGGTGGCAGGGTTGAGAGCAGCCTTTAACAGCAACTTACAAGAAGCTGCTTCTGCCCAGAGGCAAGGAGGATGTCCTCTCACAATGTTGTCCAGTGGCTTTGACAAGTACGCCGTTGGCTGTGTGTGGGACATATCCCAGCATCTGTACTAAGACTCCAAGGCTCATTCCTCGTTTTTCATGAGTGTATGATTTAAATTCTTTCTGCAAGTCAAGCAACCCCAAAGTGGGGGCAGTTATAAAACTCTGCTTTCATTTTCAAAAGGAATTTTGACAGTTTGTGGTCCAGATCAGCCCCAAAGATGTGGGGGCTCCACGTCTTTTCCTTTAACGGCCTCATACGAAGGCTGTGCTGTTAGTCCAAAGTTTGGGATCCAGATGCAACAGAACTCTGCCATTCTTAGGAACCCACACAGTTGCCATGGGTTCCTTTGCTAATTTGGAATCCCAGATAAGTAATCTGCTGTTTGCTAATCTGTCCAAATTCAGGTTCCACAAGTCTCCACTACAGTCTCTTCATATAGGGAAGGAGAGAGCCCTTTTAAACCCTTGAGGCAACACCATCCCTCAGTACCATGAGACCACCATAGTCCCAGGATCTTGCCATTCAAATGCGACTGAGCACCTGTTTGCAGTCACTTGTAAACATCACTAATGGCAGGTAGATCCTGTAGGAATCCATACTCCCTGGTACAGGGGATTTAAATTCTGCATGTCCCCCGGTCTGGTCAGCCTGTGTGGTCTTACTCACTTTTTGGCAGCTTTCTTCCTGCAAATGCTACAACCACGTGCAGGTGTTTTGAGGTCCAAACTCCAAAGCAAACTGCTCCACAGCGGCAGCTTCCTGCACATTCACCAGGCCCTGGCACTCACCCAGCAGGAGCCTGGCAGCACCCTCACTCCCCTCAAAGGTGAGTTTCTGCCACTTCTCAAGCACCTGCCATGCACCCGATGCTTGTCCAGGTTGGCCCCCAGATTCACAGTGGATGCGGAGGCAGAGGGGAGAGAAGCTCCTGCTCTCTGTGGTCTGCCTCCTGGGCCCACTGCAACAAGCCCCTCCGGGGCTGCTTACCCACAGCTGCCTCATCTCTCTGGCCCCCTTGCCCCTGCCTGGCTTGTGAAACACTGTATAAGGCTGGTGCCTAGCGCCAGTGTGGCAGCCAAGGGGTAGGTTCTGAGCCACTTCTGCCCCTGTGGCTTGGCTACAATGGCACTTCTGTACCAGTTTAAAGGCCTGCTAATCAAATTCCCACTGTCAATCCTACCAGGAGCTCCTGTGCAGAAATTAGGATTAGAGAGACACTGGTATAAACTCCTGGGGTCCCCTTCTTCATCATCTGAACCCTCGACTTGAGAAAACTATTTGTTCTCCTGGGGGTTTCTTGCTACTTAGAGCTCTTTGAAATTTCGAGTGTGTTCTTTCCAATGTCCTTTTTTTCTAAAAGCACACTAATTACAAAGTCTGACAATTAAGTTTGCAAACTTGCTATTGTGTGCTTACATTGGCAGCACTGTACAAACAGCTCAGTCAGGTTTATAACCTTGGTATATCAGCGTTTCACGGTTGTGTTTGTGTCAATGTCTGACCAGGTCTTGCTGAGTGGCATTTATCTTGTTGAGTGTTTTTGCATGCCATCTCAAGAATGATGGAGCTTGAATTACAGCAATGAACAAACATTCGTGAATTTCTTGTTAAACTTGGCAAGAGTGGAAGTGGAATCAGGGATGTATTATTCCAAGTTTATGAGGATAACTCCATGGAGAAAATAGCAGTGTACAAGTGGATCAAATGTCTTTCTGAGGAGAGAGAAAGAGTCACTGATGGAGAGGTTGGGGTGGGCATAATGAGCAGAACTGACAGAAATATCACAAAAATTCATCAAATTGTGTATCAGAATTGTTGGTTGACTGTGAGAAGCATAGCAGACTAAGTAAACATCAACACAGAAACAGGAAAATCTTTGGCCAACAATCTGGCTCTTGCATCATGACAATGCACCAGCCCACACGACACTGTCTATCGGGGAGTTTTTAACCAATAAACAAATAATTGTATTGGAACACCCTTCCAACTCACCTGATTTGGCCCCCATGGACTTTTTTTCTTTACCTGAATATAAAGAAAATATTGAATAAAAGACATTTTGATGACATTACAATGACAACTCTGAAGCTCTGATGGCTGTTCCAAAATTGTTTTGAGGGTGGACCAGGCTTAGTATCAGTGCATAGCTTCCCTAGGGGAGGACCTCAAAGGTGACTGTAGTGATGTTCAGCAATGAGGTATGTAGTACTTTCTCTACAGTGGGTTCATGAACTTAATTGTCAGACCATGTATACATCAACCTGGGGTGACTTTTTTCACTTTTTCCTTTTGACACTTTCAAAGGACCCTTGGTTGGTGTGGCTAAGAGGACACCCAGTGGTTTCAGTTTCTGTTTTTACCTAGCAATATATACTTTAAAGTGATATTATGAAGCTGTGAGGGATTCATGCCAGCTGTTTCTTCCATCTGCTGCAACTTCCTCTATCTGGAGCACTCCACCCTATAAAAGTCATATTAATCATGCACATGTTTTCAGGGGCCCTCAATCCACATCTGTATATTTCCAACATGCTTGATAAATGCATTCCAAAAATTCAGAGAGATCTTCATTACAAGTCCAATAATACCCTGCTGGCCATCCATGTGCATTTAAGCCCCCACTCTGATATTGCCGTAATGGAGATTGCCCTGGCTATGGGTGCACTCTGACCAAATTGAGTTCCCTGCCGGGTCTTAGATGTTCCCTGCCAGATCATTCTCACTGCCAAGTCATAACCAAGTGGGCGGGAGACTGAAGAATTAGCTCCAGTCAAACCCTCCTTGACCCCTCCCACTGTGCCAAGATCTTGGCAGTGGCAGGAGGTGGCAGTTCCCTGGCAGGACTTCAGACAGGGCTGCTTTCTGGGCTGGCTGCAGGCCTCAGCAGGGGGAAGAGAGAAAGCTACTTCCATTAGTGTGCTCTGTGACTACCACATGGGGGCCCCAGCAGCAGGAGCTTGTGCTCCGGCCAAACCTACAGCACCTCCCCAGTGGGTGACTAGCTGACAAACTAGTCACTAGTGGGTGACTAGCAGGCGAACTAGTTCACAAGATCCACCCTGGTTAATCCCTCCTCAGTTTTATTGCATGACTTTTCATCTTCTTTATTATGAAATTACATGAGAGAGTGTACATATGGGATCCCATCCCATTTACCTGATCTTTCACAAAATAATTCCACTTGTAAAATGCTATAATAATTTAAGGTTCCATTCAGCAGCCACTTTCCTTATACTCCAGCACATATATTGGATTACAATAACATCATTCTGTCTGAGACACAGGCTTATAACTACAGTTGGCCATTCAGCCAAGAGCCTTCCAGATGGAGCAGAAATGGAGCCTTCCATGTTGACAAACAGCAATGAACGCAACACAACAAGTAGGCAATACAGAGAATTCCCGCTGCAAATAATCTTAATGCCAAGGCCTTTCAATAAGCAGGAACCCAATCCAAATGATACTCAAATTCACAAATGAGAGCCAACATCTCCTAATCCAAAAGGAATGAATTCCCAGGTTCCCTGGGAACCATACAAATGAGCTCCAAGTCAAAAGGGGACAAATCCTCCAGGTTCTAGAGTCCCACCCAACCATGACTTCTACTCCCAAATAAGGTCTACAAACAAATGCCTTGCCATAAGGCAAGGAGGCCCCTCAATTTTCCCTACATGGGTAAAACCAAGGGCTTCAGCAAACACACTGGGGAACTAGGCCAAATTAATAGTCAAGAAGACACAATCCACTTCCTTTTCCTCAGCAAGATTAAAGTTGGTTGGACCTGCATCTAATTTGGAGGTTTCCTGGACCTAAACAAGCCCTGGCACCTGCTGGAGTGATCTCTCATTCCCTTACCCAAAAAGGTAGTGCTCCCGCACAGGGCCCGACCAGGGCTGCTCTCCACCTCCTCCTGCAGTCACGGGGTGCCATTCCACTGGAACGCTGGTGGAACCACCCAAGGATGCCAAACTCTGTTACCAAAAGTTCCCCACAGGCAAAGAGAGAACCAAGACAAGCAACTTGAGAAAAGGGAAAGGGGAGTTTATTAATTTGCTGGCAAACAGGGAGGATGGCAGGCTCCCATTTTAAAAAAACAAACAAACAAACAAAAAACTATAAGCAGAAATACAGAGGCTTTAAGAGGGAGAGGGTCAGCTTCAGGCTGTTGTTATTCAACTATAGTTGATCAACCCCATGTCCAGCAAAGGCAATCTTGTGACCTGTCCCAGGACAATTCCATTGAGCCATATCAAAAGAAGAGGACATTCCCTTGCCCCTCTGATTTCTAGCCTTGGGCAGGGATGCAGGTTGATTTCCCAAAGACGGTGAGGGGGGTTTAAAAAGACAGTTCATAAAACATTTATGCTCTTTCTCAGGCCTTTGTCGCTTACATTTTCTGCCCTTAATGATGCTAGGGAAAGGAACTATGCACACATGGCATGACCATAATGTGGTTTTTAACAAATCAAAGAAGTTGCTTATGTACCACAACCACAATTTATCTAGGACAAGAAGACATTTTATAATATCTGAAATGGTAACCATGACAGTAGTTGCTGTTTTAGCAAGTTGAAGAGTTACTCACTTGTTTCAGTCTTGGATGAGAAGATACAGCCTTCCCAGACTCCAAGCCTCCACAATGAGGTCCTGTGCTTCTTTAATAGAGGAAGCATTTTTCAAAACTCAGAGGGCTGTATACCAGGAGGAGAACCCAATGGCAACATTAGCACTCCTCAGGCTCTCTGGAAGAAATTTTTCAGGATATCAGATTTATGAAATTGAAGAGTATAAAATGTGTCTTGGAAACAAAGTAGTAATTGATATTTTTGGACAGAAATATCTAGGGAAAAAATAAGAGGAAATTTCTGGCTTGGTCTTGCAGTAAAATTATTAAGCACATCAAAGACTAAAAAGTCATATATTATGGGAAAATATCATTAGTGTAATAAAGTTGACAAAGTTATGTCATGGGTAACAAGGGCCAGTGTTCTGAGTCATCTAGGCAAAAAATCCAGGCAGAAAGAAACAGAAAGAGAAATGGGAATAGAGAAGGATGAGGGGGGAGGGGCAGTCAACTATTAATAAACCACCTGCCTGTGTTTCTTCCTAGGGTCTCAGCTGCTGTACTCTGCAGCCACTGAAGAGATCCTTTCTGTGAGAGTTAATTTTATCTGTCAACTTGCCTGTGCCATAGGATGCCCAGACATTTTGTCAAACATTATTCTGGCTGTTTTTGTCAAGGCGTTTCTAGATTAAATCAACATTCGAATCAGTAAACAGAATATAGCAAAGCACCCTCATTAATGTGAGTGAGCCTCATGCAATCAGTTGGAACACCTGAATAAAACAGAAGGACTGAGTAAGAGGGAACGTCTGGGCTCAGTGCCTGTAACCCAGTGGTTATTACAGCTCCAACCACATACACTGAGGTTGGCGGGTTCAAACTCGGCCCAGGCCAGCTAAACAACAATGAAAACAGCAACAAAAAATAGCCAGGCATTGTGGTGAGTGCCTGTCGTCCCAGCTGCTTGGGAGGCAGGCAAGAGAATTGCTTCAGTTCAAGAGTTTGAGGTTGCTATGAGCTGTGATGCTTTGACACTCTACCGAGGGTGACATAGTGACACTCTGTCTCAAAAAAGACTTTGAGCTGTGACATCAAATTTTTCTTACCTTTTGAATGGAACTGAAACATTAGCTCTCTCTGGGTCTCTAGCCTGCTGGCCTTCAGCTCTCCAGGTTCTCAGGTCTTCAGACCCACACTGGAACTGCACTGTGGGCTCTCCTGGGTCTCCAGCTTGCTAACTACAGACCCTGGGACTTCTCAGCCTCCATAATCATGTGAGACGTGAGCAAGTCCTTACAATAAATGAACATATATGAGTTTAGACAATTAAGTTTGCAAACTCATCCTAGAAAACATGCTACCCACCTCACTGCTGAATATCACTTTAGTCACCTTCAAAGTTTCCCCCCTGGGAAGCTGTGCACCCAAGCCAGTGCCTAGTGCACCTGTCAGAGCACTTCTTCTGGGATGAGTTCACAAACTTAGTTGTTGGGCCTCTTTCAGTGGCAGCTCTGGTAGCCATTCCAGAGAAAGAGTTCCAAGATTGCTTTGAAGGATGGAGTAGGCATTAGCTTCCTGAGGGGAGTACTTCAGAGGGGACGGTAGCAATAGTCAGCCATGAAGGATGCAGTACTTCCTGTAGGATGAGTTTGTGAACTTAACTGTACACTCTCCTATATGTGTGTGTATATACACATCTGTATGTGGGTGTATACATATGTATATGTATGACATTGGGAAATATACATTTGGTCTTCACCCCAGTTTTCTGACCTATAGCTCCTAAAATCCTTGTAATCTCTGGAGTGATGAGAATGTCTTTTGTGTGCTAATGAGATAACTGGTCTTGAAGCCCCTACATAGCCTCGTGATGGGACTCGTTGCCATAGGAAGCAACTAAGAAGTTAGGCAGGGTGGAGGTTGAGTGGATCGCCAGTGACCAGTGGTTTAATTGTTCATGCCTACATGATGAAGCCCCTAGAAAAGCCCAAAAGGAACCGACCTCAGAGGGCTTCTAACTTGCGAACGGGAACTCACCAAGTGCCAGAAGGGTGGAGCATCTCAACTCCATGAGCACTTCTAGAAGCCCCAGCACTCAGGAATCGTTCAGACCTTGCCCTACATAACTCTTCATCTGACTGTCCATTAATATCCCTTAAAAAATCCTTTGCAATAAATGGGTATCTGCAAGTAAAGTGTCTCCCTGAGTCCCATGAACCACCAAGTTAATCAAACTTGAGGAAGGGGCTGAGGGCTCCCCAGTGGACTATGTCTAGCCCATTTGTCAGAAGTTCTAGAAGCCAGGACTTGTGACTGGAGTCTGAGGGACACAGGGGTCTTGTGGGACTGAGCTCTCAATCTGTGTGAGCTACCCCTAGGTAGATGGTGTACAGTCTTTTTTAATGATTTGTTCTTATTTTCACTGCACCTAGAAACTCTTAGTGTACATGTGGAATTGCCTTAACAGGTACCCAGCTGGTGTCTGCTGCAGAACTGATTGCCTCCACATACACAGTCAGAGATGCACTCTGTGTTGTGAGAGTATAGTAGGAAAAACATGTTTTTTTTTTAACTCTGTATGTATCTATACCTGTATCTACTGATGTCTATCTCTCTCTCTATATATATATCCATATAGAGAGATATTTCCCATTGGTTCTATTGCTCAAGAGAACCCCAACTAATACACTCATGTTCACATATCTCCAGATGCAGAATGTCCATCCATTCCTGAATGGGGAAGAAGGTTACTGATGCACTGTAGAGAAGGTGGCTACTGTGTGGCTCCTGTAGCACAGAAGCACATCTACTCTATTTTGTTCACATTCAAAAACTTATCGGGGAAACTAACTGGAAAGACAGGAGCAGGACTCAGAATCCACGGGTATCGTGTTCAGTCTGCAATGGGGAGTGGGGTCTGCTGCTAGGGGAAGAGGGGCAGGAGCACAGGGAGAGGGAGGCAGGACTGACTGATACAAGAACCACAAGTTACAGGGCTCCTCTTGTCCGGGCATAGCTAGTCCCCCACATGCATAATTCTAACCACAATCCTGAGAGGTTGGTGTTGAATTTTTTCTTTTTTCAAGGCAATTTAGGAAAGCATGTAATCCCCCTGATTTTCTTGTCTTTAGTAAGGTTAAGTCCAGGAAACAAGACAAAGAGAAATCAAGAATACAGGAAAATAAGATGCATCCAAGAGTGAGGTTCATCCACAAAATGCAAATCGTAAACTCTTGTGCACATGCCAGAAACGGAGCACAGACTTGCCTAGTTATGTTCTAGCATTGAGTATAAACAAGAGGGTGAGATCAAGTTCGTGATGAAGCGAAACTCCTCCTGGAAGCCCTCTGAGGTTGGTTCCTTTTGGGCTTTTCTAGGGGCTTCATCATGTAGGTATGAGGGATTAAACCACTGGTCAAGCATTTCCCCCAAGCATCCTTGGAAAGAGAGTCTGGGGGATTTGTAAGCAAGAGCATCCCTACAGAAGTTCTAGCAAGCAGCTTTCACATGCTGCCCTTCTGTGTGGGCAAGTAGAACAATGCTAAGGACAAGTCAGCAAAAACAATCAGACAGGATGCAAACAACCATGTGGCCCAGATACCTATAACTCTCTTAATCCTGAGAGTAAATATTAGAGCATCTGCAGCAGAGGTTCACATTGTGGAATTCGCACTGCAGGGTGGGGGTTGTCCCAGTGTGAGCGCGCTCCTGGCTGTTGGTGGACAGGGCCCACGAATGCTCAACACCCTGCAAGGGGCAGACAGCGTACCTGATAAAGAACTGCCTTCATCTAAAGAATTGCCCCATATCCCTTGTGGCTTTTTAAAAATAACACCAAATGTTTCTGTAGATGAAAAACTTGTTTGTAACATGTTTGTTCGTATACTCTGCTGATGGAAAGGCAAGATGGTGAAACTTTTACAGAGGAGAATTTTCTTTTTTTTTTTTTGAGACAGGGACTCACTATGCCACCTTTGGTAGAGTGCCATGGCATCACAGCTCATAGCAACCTCAAACTCTTCAGCTTAAGTGATTCTCTTGCCTTAGCCTCCCAAGTAGCTGGGACTACAGGTTCCTGGCACATGGCTGGGTTATTTTTGTTGTTGTAGTTGTCATTGTTGTTTAGCAGGCCCAGGCGAGGTACGAACCCTCCAGCCCCAGTGTGTGTGGCCAGAGCTGTAACCACTGAGCTATGGGCCTGAAGAGAAGAATTAGGCAATGTCTAAAGCTCTAAAAGTTTGAGCCAGCAATCACACATCCAGGAATCCACTCTCAAGTTACACTTCCACTAATACAAAACGGTATATCCACAAGGTTATTAACCACAGCATTTGTTGCAATAAAAAAAAAAAAGATTGTCAATAGATCAAACTGTAACATTTATGGGTTTGGTTGAATAAGCTAAGGTGCATCCGCACAATACAGTATGATGTAACCATTAAGAGAAGAATTAGGAAGAACTGATATGGTCAGGCTTTGAGATGGGTATGACATCTATCACGTATAGTATGTTGCCTTTTTATATTATAAAGGAACCCGAAACACAAGGGCCAAAAATAAAAAGTGTAACTCATGGAAGGTTGGGGAGGAAAATGGAATAAGGAAGAGAAGAGGATGGGTGTCAAGACTTCTCTGAGAATAATTTTTAAATAGTTTTCATCCACCATATTTGTGTTTCACCTATTTTTGAAAAAATTAATGAAAAGAGGCTCAGCACCTGTGGCTCAAGCTGCTAAGGCGCCAGCCACAAACACCAGAGCTGGCAGGTTCTAATCTAACCTGGACCGGCCAAACAATGATGGCTGCAACCAAAAAATAGCCAGGCGTTGTGGTAGTTGCCTATAGTCCCAGTTACTTGGGAGATGGAGGCAGGAGAATCACTGAAGCCCGGGAGTTGAAGGTTGCTATGAGCTGTGATGCCGTGGCACTCTACTCAGGGCGACAGCTTGAGACTCTGTCTCAAAAAAATAAAAAATATAAATAAATAAATAGAAAGCAAAAGTGAATACAAACAGAAACAAATGAGCCCAATCACACACCATAAAATAAAGATCATGGCAAAGAGAACAGAATTATTTCGATTAACTTCTGAACACAAAAATTCTTTGACCATTCTTAGGGAGATAGAATCCAAGGGTATAATTAACTGTAAAGAAATCTTAAATTTGATTCAGAAGGTTTACTGGTAGTAGTACTATAGGGTTTTTAGAGACAGTGTCCCTTGGTCACGCAGGCTGGAGTGCAGTGGCATGATCATAGCTGAATGTGGCCTCGAATTACAGACTCAAACTATTCCACTGCCTCAGCTTCCCTGGTAGCTAGGACTATAGGCATGTGTCACCATGCATGGCTGATTTTTATTGTTTATAGAGACAGGGTCTTGCCATGTTTCCCAGACTTGTCTTAAACTCTTGGCCTCACTCAAGCAATCCTCCTACCTCAGCCTCCCAAAGTGCTAGGATTATAGGCGCGAACCACTGCATTTGATATGATTTGGTTTTTTGTTTTGTTTTGTTTTGTTTAAGACAGAGTCTCACTATATTGCCCTCAGCAGAGTGCCATGGCATCACAGCTCACAGCAACCTCAAACTCTTGGGCTTAAGCAATTGTCTTGCCTCAGCCTCCCAAGTAGCTGGGACTACAGGCGCCTACCACAATGCCTGGCTATTTTTTTGTTGTAGTTGCCATTGCTGTTTGGCAAACCCTGGCCAGGTATGAACCCACCAGCGCCAGTGTATGTGGCTGGCATCTTAGCCAATGAGTTACAGTGCCAAGCTGCATTTGATCTGATTTGTGAAACATATTTTTTGTATGTTGACAGAGAAATAAACTAGTGAGTACATGCTTTAGAAACCAAAGTTTTCAGCCTAAGAGATACAGGGTAGACATGATATGGCACACACCTGTAGTTCCAGCTACTCAGGAGGCTGAAGCAGGAGGATGGTGTGGGGCCAGGAGTTCAAGCAAGGCTCACACCTGTGAATAGCCAATGTACTCCAGCAGCGTGGGCAGCAGAAACTCCTTGTCTGAAAAAAAAAAAGAAGAGGAGGAGAAAAGAAGAGAGAAAAGAGATACAAATATAATAAATTAAATAAGGAGGAAATTCCCATAATATTTCATTTAAATTAGAAAAAGCATATGAATTCAATTATAAAATATCCTCTGCCCTAGCTTTATCCATGGAATTAAGGATCCTAATTGTAAGAAGGGAAAAGCAAAGTTGCTTTCAAAGACTAATGGCAGGTGTGTAAAGAGTTAAAGGAATCAGAATTTGGAACATTATATAAGACAACTGGCCTAGACTATCAGAAAAAAAAAGTCAATGTCTTAAAAGAAAAAGTTGAAGGAATTGTTTTAGGTTAAAAGAAACTAGCAAACCATTAAATAAATACAATAGGTGAATTCTGGTTGGACTCTGATTTTTCAAAATCACATCTATGAAAGTAATGCTTAGGTTAATCGGAGTAATTTTAGATGGTATGACATGATTGTTAATTTTCTTAGGTATTATAATGGTATCATAAATATATAGGAAAATGTCCTTGTTCTTAGAAGCTACATAGTGAAATAAATTGCTATGATAATCTGTAACCACTTTCAACTGATTCTGGAGAAAAAAAAAGGTTGAATTTGGGTGGAGGATATACACTGGTATTCATTTTGCTATTCTTTCAACACTTCTATATTTTTGAAATTTTTCATAATAAAAATATCAAGTAAAAAGCATCCACTTTTTAAAAGGTAGACCCTTACTCCATCTTGCACACAAGCCCAAAATATATTCTGGCATAGCTTTTAACCAATGAGTTTTTTAGCAATACACCTACTCTATAAATCAAAGGAAGCTTTTATTTAGTTTTCCAAAACAATTTTGTTGTAATGCTCACCCTTCCCCATACGTACCTCTACCAACCTGCGCTTATAATTGTTGCACATTCATCCTGACAGTGACACATCTGACTATTTCATTTTGTTTTCTGGAGTGGCTGACGCTTGGCTACTTGGCTACGTATTGAAATGCACAAGTATGCATTGTAAATTAATCTCCTTAGACATCTTCTTTATATTCTAGTTAGAATATTATTTTGGTATTTTTAAAAAATTGTGTATAAACATTATGCTTCTCGTGCATTTCATTTTAGAATAGTGAAAGGAGTCCTTATAAATAAACTTTTTTTTATAAAAAGGTGGCCTGATAGGGTGGAGAATTTCTTGGCTGAGGAATGGGTGTAGTATACTCCCTTCAGGTCAAAGGACACAGGTCAGAAATTGAGAAGCAGCCCCATAAAGAGCACGTTTATCAGGGAACCGTCCAACAGTCAGCAGAAAATAGACCTGATGCTGGTATAAGCTAAAACCTTCACTCTTCTACATTCAAGCTCAAAAACAGAAAAGTTATCAAGAGTCATGTATTTAAGACCAGAAGAAGTTCCATTTGGGGGTTTATTTTTGGTCTTTGAAATTTGCACTGAGGCGCCTTTCTTTTTCTAATAGCATTTCAAGAACTTTTAATAGCATTTCAAGAACTTTGTATCTCTAATAATAATTAGAAATCACATTTTTCAGAACAAAAGTCAGAACATGGCTTGACAAGTATTATCTGTGGTTTTAGAAGGTATTATAAAGAATTTTACAATGGTATAAAGTGAATCGTATCTAGGGAGACAGTTAATAAGTGTTCGTTACTGAAAAGAAAATTTCAGTTCGTTACTGAAAAGAAAATTGGAAAATACAGAACATATGTTTGCTTTAACCAAAAATACAGAGCGAAGCAACAATTATTCATTCATTTATTCATTCGCTCAGTATGTATTGCAAGGGCCAGGCCCTGTACCAGGTGCTGAGGATAAAATGGGGAGAGGCGGTATCCGCCCTGGAGGAGTTTTTCGTTTAATGGGAAAACAGGATTAGTTAACAGCAGTGCTGTGTGGTGTGTGTGTGTGTGTTGGGGTGAGGATCAGAGCAGGTAAGGAGATACACAGGCTGAGAATCAGCAGTGGGGGACGCCAGGGCAGAAAACACAGCTCTAGGGGAGAGAGAGAAAAACAAAACCCCACACAAAGCAAGGTCAGTATAGTAATAAGAGGAAGGTGAGAGATACCCTTTTACCTTGTAATACAAAGCCTGAGCTAGAGAAATCCTCATGAAACAGCAGGGAGCAAATGCTTCAAGGGAGTGTCTGTCCCATAGAATAACAGTGTAAAGTCGGGGCTGTCTGCCTTAGGGACCTCAAGCACCTGAAAAGTGCAAAAGACACTGCTGTTGCCTTTTTGTTTATTTAATTTATTCATTTAGGATCTGAACTTCCTTCTTATCCGGGAGAACCTCTTTACCATTTCAACTCCGAAAAAAGGAAGGCAAGAAGAGCACAACCTTCTCCCCACCCACAGCAATGAGGGCATGGACACCTGACCTGGGAGCAGCCCTGACTCCTGTTCTCAGCTGAGGACACAATGCGCAGGGGCAGCTTAAATCCATTTTCAGCGACTGTGTCCAGTGGCCACAATAGCCGTTATGCCTGTGACGGTGTCTTAGCCGCCTGTGTCTACAGCATGACCTCAAAGTCACACAGCTTCCCTGACCTTGTTCTTTAACTTTCCATCACTTTGAGCAGGTCCAAATAGTCTTGCTAAGGATTCATGGAGATGGGTAATTTTTTAGACAGGAGGAGAATAGGTGAAGGTAAAGCAAGTAATTAATGAACAGAAAGTCCTTCTCAGCCTTCGAGATAGACAAGATCAATGGGCAATTGTAGAAAAAAAAGACGGTGAGGAATAGAATCAATGCAAGGCAATTTAAGAGACAAAATAGGTATGGAGGACCAACGAGGGGCCCCCTGAGAGTATTGACAGAGGGCTCCTGGGGGAGGGAAAACGACACCAACAAAATGAGGCAGGTGTACACCACGGAAGCGAGAAAGGGGGAAACGGCAGAAGAAAACTTCCCTAGAAAAATCTAGAACGATATCAACAGATGCAGAAAGGGGGGCAACAAAGCTCGATCTTGAATAAATCTAGACCAGACCACCAAAAAGAAGTGGAAGAATTTTTCTTCAATGTATTCGTAGAAAAGGAAAGGGGAACTAGTAAAGATTCATCTTAGTTAGATTATTTGATAGGCCTGCAGTTTAAAAAATTATTTTCACTAGAAATTTAATAATCATATACAGGAAAATGAGGGGAAACTACCCATCACCCTGTTAAGCCTAACGTAACCCTATTAGCGTATTGGCAGGTGAGATTTCATTCATTTGCATAGGGTTTTTTAAAAACATGGTAGTAATGTTTTATCCTCATTTTCTACTAACTACTATCGCAATAACTGTTTTCTCTGCTATTTCAAACTCTTAACTAATACAAATTTTACAGTTGCATGCATCTATGAGGAAGATAATCTTGATTTCCTTGGTTTTAGAAGTATGTGTTTGTGCATTTATCACTTATGCGGTGCTTACTCTGTGACTAGAGTGCTATACGCGTTCTCTTTAGTTCTCAAACCATCCCGTAAGTCCACTTCTATGATCAGTGTTACACGTTCAGAAGCCCAGCTGAAGAGATAAGCACCCCATGCTCAGACTTGGCAGTTCACTTCACGTGCCCCTCTGGGAGAATGGCTCTGGGAAAGATTTTTTTGATGATCGAGTTCCTGCCTGCAGCCAGCAGAAATGCAGAGACACTCGCACAGCTGTCTGCCATAAGTAGGTGTTAAAAACAAGTTCTGCATCCAAGTTTGCCTGATTTGAAGTCAATGCCTTTTCCTCTGTGTCGTGATATCCCCCAGTTAGTTGCTGCCAAATATTTGTTGCCTTTAATTGCCAGATTAATATCTTTGTGTTGGTAGTTTTCCACTTATTTGAACTGATTTCTTAGAAGTAAAACTATTAAGTCACAAGAATATTTTTGTGGCTCGGTGCCTGTGGCTCAAGTGGCCAAGGCACCGGCCACATACACCTAAGGTGGTGGGTTTGAACCCAGCCCAGGCCCGCCAAACAACGACAACAGCTGCAACCAAAAAGTAGCCAGGCCTTGTGGCAGGCGCCTGTGGTCTCAGCTACTTGGGAGGCTGAGGCAGGAGACTTGCTTGAGCCCAGGAGTTGGAGGTTGCTGTAAGCTGTGATGCCACAGCACTCTACCCAGGGGGATAGCTTGAGGCTCTGTCTCAAAAAAAAAAAAGAATATTTTTGTATCTCAAACTCAATACATATTGCCAAGTAGATTTCCAAAAGGCTGAATGTTATCTACAGTGTTCTCAATAATAAGAGTATTTCAGTCTACCCTCACCAACACTGGGCATGACCAGTTTCTTTCTGAAGTAATTGTAAAATTTTCTTAATTTTTTGACAGAGGCTTTTGATGTAAGTGGGTAAAGAGAAATGACAAGTTATGCAATGTAACTTTTTAGTTTAAAAATTATTCCAGGATAACTGGACATCAAAAGGCCTAGTCAGTCACCATTCCTCCTCCTTCCTTGCCATCAGACCCCGATGTCCTTTAAGAATCTGCATTCCTCTACAAGACGCCTGGGAGGGCTGACCTCATTTCATCCTCATGGTGGTAAAATTTAATTAATTTAAATCAATCCTTACAATTCCTTTCCCTTTCCAATGACATCTGACCCTATCCTGGCCAGTGAGCAGGGAACGATTCCTGGAAACAATCTCTTTGCCTCTGGACACTGGCCCAAGTGAGATGGGATGCCTGGAACTACTGTGGTCATTTTGAAACTGTGAAGGGAGCTAAGTGACAAAGGGGGTTGGCAGGTCAGAAAGGAGGAGGGAACATGGGTCCTTGATGTCATAGAGCCACTTAGCTGGCCATCCTCAGAATGCTCCTTCTTCCAGACCTCTTAATTTCTTTGATAATAAATCCCTTATTGTTTAAGCTTATCAAGTCTCTTTTTAATCCTTTGCTGTTTGGGGGGAAGGGTTGTTTGTTTGTGTGTTTGTTTTATAGCAGATAGTATCTCATCGGGTACAAAGAATCCTGAGGAGGCTTTTGATTTATTGAACTGTGGTATTTCAAGTGTCAACGATGATCCTGTCGTGAAGACTGTCATAGACACTGACAGAATGACACAAGAAGCCCCATAGGACAGTAACAGGAGACAAGGTGCAGTGAGTTGATTCCCTTTGAGAAACAGTCACTTGTAAAGATAGAGAGTCACCTCTACCAGGAGACAACATGCAGTGAGTTGATTCCCTTGAGAAACAGTCACTTGTAAATGGTAGACATCCACCCTGTCAGAGTCAAAACCAGAGTCAAAAGAAGACTAGACAAGACCAGGCTGGATTTCTTTCTTTAAATCCTGTGAGTCCCTGGCCTCTACCCAAAGTGCGGGATCCGTGGTCCCTGAAAGAGAAAAGTACAAACGTGACAGCTGATCGCACAGTAAATGAGAAGAAACCAGCCAGTGATGCTCATACCTCACGTGCCGTCAGGTAGCTCTGAGGTTCAGGTGCCAAGCACCGGGGGATTACTGCATGCTTAGAAAAGGTGCTTCCTTTCCCAGGGCTTTGGTTTCCTCAACTGTACATTTATTAATAGTTTCTTCAACCATAAACTGAGAAGGCTGGTCTAAGTGATCATTCAGATTCACTCCAGCTCCGAAGTTAACTGACTGGTTCTACCAATTTCAAGAGGAGTAGAGTAGATGATGTTGCAGCACTCCCTGTATGTATGACTCTAATTCTTATTATAGTCATCATTAATACTAAAAAAGAGAGAGAGATGCAGTAGTAAAAAGCAACAGCTCTGGGAACATACAAACCTGGGTTTAAATACCACTTATTAGAAGTGTGATGCAGGTCAAGTTACCTAACCTCTCTAAACCTTGGTTTCCTCTCCTGCTGTCTGAGGATGATAATATTAATAGTATCAACCCCCACTAGCGGCTTATTATGAGGATCATTAAATGATCTATCGTATGTAAAAAGTTTAACCCATGGTAGGCATGTAATACCCTGCTAGCCATCATTTATACAACAATAACATCTGGCCTTTTTAATATACATTACAGTTCATAAAGCAAGGATTAGCACTGGGATTTTCTAACCCTCAAATTCGTATGCTTTATAATACAGCACATAGTCTTTCAAGATGAATTTGAGTATGAGACCCCTAAAATAGAACAGAGAAAATGAAAAGAAAATATATATAAAGACAGCTGTGTTGTAGCAAACAAGCATAACACTGTAATAATAGATAACACTGCCCTGACACTACGTCCTATTCCATAAAGCTGCCTGGATTTGCCACTCAGCTATCTCATTTGCTCCCCAGCCCTGTAGGATAAGTAAGCAGTTAATAGTTTCCTATTCTTCAATAAGATTGGCTCTGCCCAAACCAGCATAGTAATATTTTTCTCCCCTCTGTAAAATGGTGATAATGAGCCTTGAGAGGACCAGGAGACAGTATAGAGTCGGGCCAGACATTTGGTGCAGTCAGCTCACCTATCTAGGAAGAGGAGCAAAGCCGAAAATGTGTGCCCCAAACATAGTATTCTCATGAATTCAAAGTCATTTTTAAATGTACATAGTTCTTAGGCTAGGAAACAGTGCGAAATCATTATCTAAAAATAGAAAAGGAAGCCCTTAAAAGTCCAGCAGTATATGTAGTGTTGAAAGGTAACAAAAGAAAAAACAAAAAAAAAGTAGGGGGAGGCTACAATTTAGATTTAAAAATGGTGAGAAATATAGTGAAAGATATCTTCGATTAAATTGCAGTTGTTATCTGAAGGTCACAATAACCTTTAAGAAAGATAAGAATAAAAAGGCTTAAGAGACAAAGACCTAAGAAAAAAGAACACGGTGAGAGCTCACAGCAGAGAAGAATCTTCCTTTTGTCTCTTCTCAAAACCCTTAAATTCACCGTATGTAAAAGGGCATGCACAAAGGGGCTTTGTGGCAGAGGGAATGTATAGTGGTAGTATATTTGTTAGAATAGTATGATGCATGTCTGCTATAACGGCTCTCCTAATGTATATTTTCTCTCTATTTAAGGAGTCTGATACTCAGCTTTACAAGACCTAACAATTAAGTTCATAAACTCATCCTAGAAAAAATGCTACCTACCTCATTGCTGAATACCACTATGGTCACCTTCAAAGTACTTCCCCTTGGGAAGCTATGCACTGATGCCAGTGATTAGTCCACCCTTCAAAGCAATTTTGCAACTCTTTTTCTGGAATGGCCATCAGAGCTATTGTTATATACTCTTAATGTGCTGAACGTATCAAATATCTTTATTTCAATTTCCTTCATCTTTAGGTGAAGAAAAAAGTCATTGGGGCAAGGTGTGGTGTTTAGGGAGGGTGTTCCAATACAGTTATTTGTTTCCTGGCTAAAAACGCCCTCACAGACAGTGCTGTGTGAGCTGGTGCATTGTCATGATGCAGGAACCTTGAGTTGTTGGTGAACGCGCAGGTTGTTTTCATCTAATTTTTTCATGTAGCCTTTTCATCACTTCCAAGCAGAAACCTAGTTAATTATCCAGTTGGTAGAAATTAATAATGAATTATCCCTCTGATATTAAAGAAAAGGTTAGTAACATCATTTGGACTTTTGATTTAGAGTGATATAACATTGTTAGTTGCAGAGAATTGACTGACTTCCATTGTGCCCTTTAACACTTTGTTTCAGGGTCATGTAGGTACACCTATGTTTCATCACCAGTGATGGCATGCCTCAAAATAACATCTTGCCTCTCCAAAATATCTTGGCAAATTTCAATTCTCTTTTGCTTTTGTTCATTGGCAAGCTCCTTCAGGACCATTTTTGCACACACCTTTCTCATGCCAAGATTTTCAGTTAAGATTTTCCTAACTGTTTCTCTATGAACATTTTCTTGGTCTGCTATGCTTCTCATACTTAGTCAATGATTTCGATGCACAGTTCAACTAATTTTTGCAATTTTTCTTCAGTTCTACTTGTTACTGGCTGCCCTGACCCCTCTTCATCAGTCACTCTCTCTCTCTCCCCTCAAAAAAAAAATGTTTAATTCATTTGTACACTGCTGTTTTCTTCATGGCATTATCCCCATAAAGTTAGACTTCACATGTCCCTGATTTCACTTCCACTCTTGCCAAGTTTGACAAGAAATCTAATGTTTGTTTGTTGCTATAATTCAGCTCTCACATGCTGTGACAGCACACAAAAACATGCAACAACAATAATGAATGCCACTCAGCAAGACACCACACACTGACATGAACACACCCTGTGAGACACTAATAGATCACGGTTCTGAAGCCTTACTGAGCTGTTTATATGGTGCTGTCAATGTAAGCACACCTGGCAAGTGCATGAACTTATATGTCAGACCTCATATCTTGGAAGATTACATACTATATTAGATAGATGGAATATTAAGACAGAAATTGGGGTTGCTAAGACAACCAAAGTTAATGTTCTCAAATTGGAAACAACTACAATTTAGGGAAACGGTGGAAGATCACAACTGGAACCTGGGATAGAACATGACACGACCTTGAGACAGCAGAGGGACAGGACTCAGGCCCCTCACTTCTGACCACAGAAGTCAACATAACCTGGCCTAATTAGCTGCAGGAGAGCTGAAACAAATAGTTTCCTAATTGCTAGGATTCAGCATATATCCATATAAGGAGAGGGCTAACCCATTTTTCTTATAAGATTTTTCAGGACCACTGGAACAAGATACAAGCAGTCCCTGAGTTACAAACAACTGACTGATGTACAACCTGCCCTTAGGAATAGTGGCTATTACAGGTAATAGGTAAATGCACCTGTTCCACCTTACATACTTATTCAATTTAAGAACAAAACTACAGAATCTATTTGGTTCATAATCCGGGACTGCCTGTCCTGATGTAAGCTGATAAGACACCTGTCTGCAGAGAAACCAGACCTACCTGGATCTAACTGCCTCAAGCCAGAACAGACACCCAGACTGATCTTACGCTGACTTTTTCTTTATTATAATTTCATTTTAATGCTAAAAACATGCCCAAGGTGGAGATTTAACATGCTAATGAGACATATGTTGCATGAAAAAGCACATCATAGGACTATGTAAGTCCAAGAAAATCACCTCCACATGCTCACACATCACCCTTCCCCCGCCTAAGCTTCTTTAAAACTCTCCCCTTGGGAACCAGGCTGAGGACTTTTTCCTTTGTGCTGTCTCCCCATGCTCAGAATAACCCCAATAAAACCTTGCCTATAACTCCCTGTTCAGCCTCTTGTTAATTTCTATTACACAGAGACCCAAGAGCCCACAGCAGTGATACAATTTCCTCCTGCTGAATAAGAAAATATAGAGGTGGGGGTGGTAGAGGTGTGTGATGCCCCAGGTCACACAGGGACTAGAATGCAGGGCTAGAAGAGAGGTGAGTGATGCCAGTTGGTGGGGTAGAGGTCCCCTTCAACCCCCCAAGGATAGTTATCAATACTGTTTCCTCTCCCGCACCCTCACAGACAGCTACCATTGCCTTTACCAAACTGAAGCCAAGGAGACCTCCCTCCTAACTTCCCTAGTCCCCTGCAATATAAAGACTGTATTTCATTTGTCCCTTTAAACCCAGGCCTTAATATATTAATAGAAGGCTAAATATTGAGCCTCATAGCTGAGACTCAGTCAGTATCTATGGAATGAACTAATGAACAACAATGTAGATGGCAGGTGGATATATACTCATGGCAGAAAGACACCCAGGGTGCCTCCAGGAGCCTGGACCAGAGAAGGTCTCTTCAAGTCCCTAAGCACACAGTGACAAAACACAGTTTACCTAGGAAGGGTAACTAGATTGGTGAAGGTTCTAGAAGCTTTTAATTGCTTTAAGGAATGGAGGGAATTAGAGGTATTTAGCCTAAAAATAGACATTTCAAACTGCATTGATAATTTCACAGGGATGTCTAAGGCGCAGCAGAAAAACAGGGAAGAGAGAGGGAAAAGGTGGGACAACCTAACCCAGCTGCAAAAAGAACAGTTCTGCTTTAGCTGCTTTACATGTTAGGCCACAGCCTGAGGTTCACATCAAAGAGTGGTGGGCATCAGGAGTCCTAAAATCACTGCCTATAGTACTATGATAGGAGTCTTTAAATAATTGGAAGGCTGTTGTATGGAAGAAGATTTAGACTCCCTATGGCCTTGGCCATCGGGAATAGTAACACAAGGTGAGTCAGACCTGATTGTAAAAAGCTGTCTAGATTTTGGCCCTATGTAGTCCAGCATAGTCCAGCAAGGGCCACTCAGGCCTGCAGGCCTGGTCAGTATGTTTCCAAGCTCTGCCCCACTCCAGACTTTGAAAAGGGACTAAGAGGCCCTAAAGTCAGGAGCTCAGAATCCCTCTGCTGAATGGGTCTTGCTGCTGATTCCACCCTGGCCCAAGGTTGGGCTCTCGCTTTATTCCTCAGAAACCATGCATCGAGATGATATCCCAGTATTTGCAGTGTCCTCACATACCCAAGCTTCACTAACTTCCAAGTCCTACAGCCAGCTCTCAGGAGACTGAGACACCATCATTTCAGAATTTTGCTCCTCACGTCCCTTTGTCATAGCCGCCAGCTACCTTGGGCTTCCCCACAGTGCCTGTGACATGATGCCCTCAAGATGGCACCCCCCTCCCTCTGACACCTTCTCCTCAACACCTAGCTCAAGCTCTCTTTGACACTCCCTCCCCTGCCCAGGCTGGAGCCCTACCCACTAGCTGCTACTTGGCTGTTCTGACACTTGATGTGACTTTTCTCCGGGTGCATGAGGCAGGCTACTTCACAAGTGGCCAGCCTTACCTGGGAGACTATGATTATTATCATATATTATGCCTTTCTTTCTTTCTTAGAATGTCAACTCCATGAAAAATCAGTTATGTTCACAGGTATAACCCAAGTGTCTAAAACAGCACCTGGCATGTAGTAAGTACTTAAACATTAGTTGTTGGCTTTGTTTAATTCCCTGATGCTGATTCTTTTTGATTTGGCCTTGTATGCCATTGACCAAACAAACTCTACAATAAACATTACCTTACTGTGTACCTGTCATACAAACCTCCACTCCCTGGGGACAGAAAAGGGATATCAGAGTGTCAGCAAGGTAGTGGGGAAGAAGGAAGGTAACTATGCTGGATGCTTTCCAAGGCCCTTTACTATTGATCAGGGACAGATTCCCTATGAAGATGTTTGTCCACTCTTAATTCAGAAAGAAAATCAACCACCCTTGACTGACTGCAATAAATATCCACTGCCCATCCACCAGGCCCTAGTAAAGAGGTAGCTCTCATAGCGCTCATTACCATGTGTCTTACCCATGGCTCTGACCCCTGGCCACAGCTGACTGGACTAAGGGAGGCATGTGGTCCCTAAAAACATCCCCTGACAGTCTGGCCAGGACCCCATGCCATGACCCACTATAGTAATCAGGCTGGCTTGGTTATATTCCCCCCTTAGGCACAAGGGCTGAACACCAAAAGACGAGTTGGTACAGGGTCACCTGATGCTAAAGGGAAAAACCATGATGCACCATTTTAAGGGCAAAGTTAAGAGGGAGCAGGAACTAAGAAGAAAGACCAAGAATAAAAAAATAGAATACACAGAAGATGAAAAAGTAAGCCAGTTGGAAGAGAGACAGACACACTGAGAGGAGCCTGGTAAGGCCAAGAGCAACCAGGTCTCCTGCTGAGCTTCCCCTGGAGCCCATTCAGTGACAGCTGCCCCACTCTCCCCCTTCCTGAGCTTCCCAGTGGGTGGGCGTCTGAGCACAGGGCTCCTTAAACACCTCATTGTCTGAGGTACACGTTAATCCTTGCCACCAAAACAACCTAATAAAAGCTGTGATTAGGGGAAATGTTGCAGTTTCCTGTCATTTCTGTTACCGATTCCCATAAACCTTGTGGCCTATAACAACACAAATTTATGGTCTTCTAATTCTGGAGGTCAGAATTCTGAAAGGGGTTTCATTGGACTAAAATCCAGACATTAGAAGTGCTGCATTCCACCTGAAGGCCCTAGGAAAGGTCTTGTGTCCTTGCCTTTTCCAGTTTCCGGACGGGGCTTATATTTCTTGGTTGGAAGGCCCCAGCCCTCACCTGTATCCCTCCAAACTGCTTCCATCACCACTTCTCCTCCAGGCTCCCGCCTTCCTCTCTCCCTTGTAGGGAACCTTGTGTTTACATTGGGCCTACCCAGGTAACCCACGATACTCTTCTCATTTCAAGGTCCTTAACCTACATCCTATCTGCAAAATCCCTTTTGGCATCTAAAGTAACATATTCTCAAGTTCTTAGGACTAGGATTATGGGTCTCTATGGGAGCCAATATTCTGAGTACTACAGGGAACAAAGGACAATCCCTCTAACAGCAAAGTAGACTGAGCCCTTGCACATACCCACAAAATTAGACATCAGCTAGCAGAGGGCCGCTTACATTTCAAAGGGTTTAAGATGGGAAGGAACAGAGGTGGCAAACAGCCCTCTCACAAGTATCTGCTCAAGAGGAGCGAGGCTTCTCTATATTGTCAAGCCTGGTGTCCAGATCTTATATTCGAATGGGGGAGGGGAGCATTCATTCAAAATGCAAGGTGAAGAGTCCGCCCTGTTGGAACAAAGTCATATTAGCATTACAGTGAATGAGCAAGTAGTCTAGTGAGAGGGAGGCTGACCAGAGCTGCAGAAGAGACTGAGGTGGCCCCACCTTTGCTTCCTCATTACAGAAATGTAGTTAGCTATGTTTCACTCAGAAGATCTACTGACAGCCTGGATGGATGTGCACACTGTGTAATTACAGGGCTCTCAGAAATGACAGGATGGGAAGAGGGGGGCATAGCAGATAAGAAAGAAAATAATGCCTGGTAACTGTGGTGACTGACAGCACAGGGCGGCTGCATCATGCCCGTGTATGACAAGGGAAGACGGGGAAGGAGGGAAGGCACCCTGCTCCTCCCAGTCACTTCCTTTCAAGCCCTTGTTTAGGCCTTTTATCTATTATAGAAGGAATCTCAGGTGCCTTCCTCAGTGTTTAGCTGGGAAGAAGCCCTAGGGGCCTGGCATTTCATGAAATCCAGGAGTGGCTGGTTTAAGAAGCAGAAATGCTTACAAAAAAAAAAAACAAACAACTTTGCTGGATTCCGTTTTTTGAAAAACATATATAGATCCTATGATGGACTGAGGATCTGTGTCCCTCCAAATTCTTATATTGAAACATTTGCCCGTCCCCCACAGATGGTATTAGGAAGTAAGGCCTTTGGGAAGAAATTAGGATTAGATGAGTCCCCACTAGCGGAGCCCTCATACACGGGATTAGGGCTCTTATCAGAGTCAGGAAAGAGCGTGATTCCCCCTGCTCTCCACTGCGTGTGGATGTGAGAACGCCGCAGTCTGCACCCAGAAGAGAGGCCTTCATCAGGATCCAACCATGCCAGCACCCTGATCTCAGACTCCCAGCCTCCCAAACTGTGAGAAATAAACTTCTGCTGTTTATAATCCACTACACAGTATATGGTATTTTGCTGGAGCAGCCTACACCGACTAACCCAGACGCCGGGCAGCTAAGCATAGCATCTTCAGAAGTCAGTGATTACTCAGCTGCATCCAGGGGTGGGCATATTCAGCCCTGCCAGTCCTGAGGTATAGGATGCTGCTGGAAGGGGTCCAGACAGGTTTGCATAAAAGATTAAATCTGCATGATTCAAACAAGCTTATTCTTCTCAATGTGACACTGAGGTGGCTACAGGACTATAGGGTTTGCCCTAACACTTTCAGTCTCCAAAGGAACTACATCACAAAAGGAAACAGAGATCACTTAAAGATTCAGAACTTTCAGACTGAGCTAGGAGGTCAGAGTTCATTGAGCTTCCCATTTTGACATTTTTAGGTCACTGGGACCTCTGTACTCATACTGACCCAGTCGAAACTAGGGCTGTAAATTCCATCTGTAAGTACAGGTCCTGGGCCACCAAAAAACCACCAAATGTGGCTCGGCGCCTATGGCTCAATCGGCTAAGGCGCCAGCCACGTACACCTAAGGTGGCGGGTTCGAATCCCCAGCCCAGGCCCACCAAACAACAATGATGGCTGCAACCAAAAAAAAATGGCCGGGTGTTGTGGCGGGCACCTGTGGTCCCAGCTACTTGGGAGGCTGAGGCAGGAGACGCGCCTGAACCCAGGAGTTGGAGGTTGCTATGAGCTGTGATGCCATGGCACTCTACCCAGGGCGATAGCTTGAGGCTCCGTCTCCAAAAAAAAAAACAAAAAACCACCAAATGTAACGTCTATGTGTGGGAGGCAGGCTCTGCACAATTTCCTTCCATTTTCAGTTTCTGTATCAACTCTCTTGGTGGCCCTGGTGTTTGTCAGACAAGTATTCTGTTTTCCCATTTCAATTAGTCCTGGTGACAGAACACCAAGAAAGCACCTCATGTAACAAAGGAGATTGGATAGATAGTGGGGGTGGGGGGAGTGAAAGAAAATCACCTCTTACCTGATAAAACAACCAAGGCGATTTGGAGTAAAAAGGACAGCTTGTCTGACCTATCAGAGCCCAGAACTGAGCTAAGTTCCTCCCAGCACGTGGCTTCCCTGAATTCCTGAGAAAGTAAGTTAGAGGGAAATCAGCAGTTCTGTGTTCTGAGATGGATTTATTCTGACAAGGGAGCCATACGAAAGAGGAATGAATACATGTAGTACAGCTCCTAAATAGAAGCACAGTGGAGTGATGAGTCTATTACGGGCTACCAGATGGAAATAGCCATGCTTAGGAGCAGAGAGGCTCAGAAAGCCTGGGAGAGGAGGTACGGGTACTCTCTGATCTAATTCCAAATGCTGTGTCTTTAGCAAAAAGCCAGAGGCAGAGACCTTGAGGGAGAATAATGAAGTGGCATCTAGAAAACCAAAGCAACACTATTTTGAGGCCAAACATGTTCTCAATACTCTACCACAGTTACATTAAATCAAGATTATAGGGAAGGAAAGGAGAATTATTTTTCCCACTTGCTATGGTGGACAGAAAAATATAACGCCCTCCTGAAAGATTTCCGCCTTCCAATGTCCAGAACCTGAGACTACGGTGGGATGGCAAAGGGGAAGTAAGGCAGCAGATAGAGCTAAGATTGCTCATCAGGTTGTTACCGGATGAAGAGGGCCCAGCCGCCTGTCACCGTCAGCCAATATGCAGAGATGGGGACAGGTCCACCAAACTTTATTTGTCAGAAGGTTGGGATTATGGAGAATAGCGAGAGTCGCCTCTCTAAGACAACTGTTCTTCCATTTCCAAAATTACAGTTTTATACATTTAAGTTCAAAGTGAAGGCCCTGTTAACCCTTATCTTAAACAACAGTCAGCAGAACTCATGACCCCTAGTAAATAATAATCAGTATAACCCATGACCCAAACCAACATTCCAATGTAGAAGTTAATCTCCTAAATCAATTGCTCTAAACTACTCAAGATAGTCATCTCTAGGTTAAAACCAAATCTACAAAGCAATAAAAATTCACGAGGTGAAGGTCAGGTAGGACCTAAATGAACCAGACCAGCTGCGTCATGTTGGCCCTACCCTGACCGGCTCCATCTTATTTCTACCACATGTGCTCTCAAGATGACCCTGAGATGGGGAGATTGTCCTGAATTATCTGGGTGGGCCCAAGATAATCACAAGCTTTAAAAGTGCAAGTGGGAACCAGAACAAAAGGCTGGCGTGATCACGTGATGTAATAGACGACTTGGTCAGTTTTGCAGATGTGAGCTGAGGGATGTGGGCAGCCTGTAGGACCAGGGGGAAAAACAGGAAATATGTTCTCCCCCAGAGCCTCTGGAAGGAATGCAGCCTAGTGGGTAACTTGATTTTAGCCCAGTGAGGGCCACTTGAAGTGAATTTCTGACCTCCTGAATTATAAAATGATGAATTTGTGCTGTTTGAAGCCGCTAAGTTTACATAATGTGTTTTAGCAGTGATAGGAAATTCATACAGCTGCCAAGTAGAAGAATGTTGGAGATGTCTGAATTGGTCCAGATGAGTACTAGATGTATATATCATGCTCCCGGCAGAAAAGTGTCCAAGTCCTTGAGGAACTCTAAGAAGTTGTTGGAAGAAAATATTGTCAGACTCATTGATTTTAACTCTTCTGACTATTAAATTGGGGAGTCTGAACTATGCAGAGGGCCCACTCTAAAGCAGCTGAGGAATAAACCCAACCTCCAGTGAGGTACAGGGATCCCCAGTAAGGACTGAGTATTAGCAATAAAAGGATCTTCCTGACAATCTTGGCCTCTGCTCTAAGAAAGATCTGATGTGCTACTATGTTAGGGGTTTTAAGGCATTTTTTAAGAGACAAGATCTTCCTTTGTCACCTAGGCTAGAATGCAATGGCACAATCATAACTATTGCAGCCTTGAACTCCAGTGCTCAAGTGATCCTCCTGCCTCAGGCTTCAAGTAGCTGGAGTGTTCCTACACGTGTGTGCTACTGCTACCACATCCGGCTAATTTTCTTTAGTTTTTTATAAAGATGGTGCCTTGCTATGTTGCCCTAGCCTGGTCTTGAACTCCTGGCCTCAAGGGATCCTCTTACCTTGGCCTCCCAAAGTGCTAAGATTACAGGTGTGAACCACTGTGTGAGCCCATTTTGTTATAAAACTTGAATGTCATATGTGTGAAAGTCAAGATGTAGCAGATACTATTGGTAGCAAGTAAAAGGTCATTTTTCATTTTTCCTTGCTAAGAGAACCCCCATTTGGCTTTGCTATCTACTTCTCTTCAGGTCAAGTGGTGACTGATCTAAGCACATCACACCAGTCACAGGTTGCCTTTTCCCATGACAGGTGTCACCGTGGGTATGTGATGCATTCTGGCCAACGAGCTCTGAAGGGAAGTCAGCTCAAAGGCTTCTGGGGAAAGTTCTTTTCAAACTTGGAGAGACTCAAGGAAAAGAAGGGCCTCTTTCAGACTCTGGATGTCGTAGTGATAAGGAGACAATTTCTGGAGTTATGAGCCATCATCTCCAGGCCATGAAGGCGTGAGACTGAGAACAAGACCGTATGTGAAGGACAGCAGAGAGGAAAGACACCAGCTTCCTGATGAGGCTGTGCAGCACCTGAACTAACCAATTCCAGAGCTTTCCTACTTGGGACTTTTTATTTATGAAATTACAAATCTCAGGGGTTTTCTGTTGGTTGCAATGAAAAGTATCTCACCTGTTGAACAGATGGTTAATTAACATCCTTAAAACATAAAAGCTAATGAGAAAAAGATGCCTATTTCAAGATTTTTAAAATTAAGCAAAAGAACGGATAATTCTCAAATGGAGAAAAATACATAGTCAACATTTGAAGAAGTATTCAAATTTACTAATACCCAAGCAAAAGCCAATAAAAATAATAAGATACTATTTTTTTTTTGCCTCTAATTACATGAAATCATTGTACTAATGATGATATCTTATAGTTAGTGGCTTAGGGAAGTGCATACTTTTTATGGAAAAATGTATGTGGACTCAAACTTTCTGAAGGACAATTTAGTCACACATAATAGAGAAGATCTCTGCTGGCTGGATCAGAGACTAGAATAATCCAGGCATGGAACACCCTTCTTCTCTAATAACCATTTAAATTCATTTACTTGCTGGGAAGCTAGAAGCTACCCAGAACAGTGTCCTCATCTGAAGTTCAAACATGTTTTGTAAGCTTAGATGGGGACCACCTGAAGGTAAGTTCTAGGGGGAGATATGATGTCCCCAGGAGGAAATCTCCCATGAGGAAAAAGAAACAAATAGACGTTATCAGGCCACAGGGTTTCTGGATAGAAGCCTACTGTTTCCAAGCACATGGAGAGTGCACAAGCACTTGGACCTGCCTGGACCCAGTCACCTGGGATGTTCTAGGGCAAAAGGAACTGGCTTTGAAACCAGAAATCCATTTACATATGGGCTGTAACCCTGCATGACCCAAGAGTCTGAGGCAGAGAGAAGGGAAGGTGGACCCCAGCATCTAACGGAAGAAGCCCCACAGCAGCTCAAGTGTAACTGGCAAAGTGGGCACTTGTGTGTCCCAAGGGACCTCAGCGCCCTGACAAGGCACCCTCTGGGCCCTCCGTGGTAGGCTAGAGAGGAAAAGGAAGCCAAGAAGGAGGCTTACATGGCTGCAGCCACTCAGGTTGAAAGAGAAGACATAGAGCTGGTAAAAGCTACATCTTTCACTAGACTTTACATATGTTCATATGCTGCCGAGACATGAGTGGCATTCTTTACATCAGAAGACCCAACTCTCTTCATGCTATTTGACCTGGTAATTCCACTTCTTGAAACTTAGCCCAAGAAAATAAAGATTCACACCAAGATCATTGTACAGAATAGTCATCATAGTAGTTTTATAACAGCAAAATACTGGCTTGGCGCCTGTGGCTCAAGCAGCTAAGGCGCCAGCCACATACACCTGAGCTGGCAGGTTCAAATCCAGCCTGGGCCTACCAAACAACAATGATGGCTGCAACCAAAAAATAGCCAGGCATTGTGGCAGGCACCTGTAGTCCCAGCTACTTGGGAGAATGAGGCAAGAGAATAGCTTGAGTCAGGAGTTGGAGATTGCTGTGAGCTGTGATGCCATGGCACACTACCCAGGGTGACAGCTTGAGGCTCTATCTCAAAAAAAAAAAAAAAAACAAAAACAGCAAAATACTGAACAACCAAAATTTTCAAGTATTGGTGAAAGGCAGCACCCATAGCTCAATGGTTAGGGAGCCAGCCACATACACCAACGCTAGTGAGTTCAAACCCAGCCTGGATAAGCTAAAACAACAATGACAACTGCAACACAAAAATAGCCAGGCGTTATGGCGGGCACCTGTAGTCCCAGCTACTTGGGAGGCTGAGGCAAGAGAATTGCTTATGCCCAAGAGTTTGAGGTTGCTGTGAAATATGACGCCGCAGCACTCCACCTGGGGTGACAGCTTGAGACTCTGTCTCAAAAAAAAAAAAAAAAAAAAAAGAATTGGTGAGGGACTACATAATTTATGACATCTTCATTAAAAATTATGTTTCTACAAAAGCATATATTAAAAAATGTTAAAAATGAGCTAAGTAAAAAACTAATAAAAGAAAGAACTATTAAGTTCAAGCATTAGCATGTTATGATCTTAATTTTATTTTTAAAAAGGTGAAGACAGACTGGAAGTTTACATAACCAGATTTTTTACGATAATTAACTCAAGATGCAGGATTTTACTTTTCATTCTTTTAAGGGAGGGTTTTCATTTCATTTTTTATGTTTTATAATTGTTTTTTTTTTTAGGAGAGGGGAAGGGCAGGGAGGAGGAGAAGAAAGAAGGAGGGAGAAAAAAACATGAATGGGCTCGGCGCCTGTGGCTCAAGTGGCTAAGGCGCCAGCCACATACACCTAAGGTGGCGGGTTCGAATCCCCAACCCGGGCCCGCCAAACAACAATGATGGCTGCAACCAAAAAATGGCCGGGCGTTGTGGCGGGCGCCTGTGGTCCCAGATACTTGGGAGGCAGAGGCAGGAGACTCGCTTGAGCCCAGGAGTTGGAGGTTGCTATGAGCTGTGATGCCATGG
>CAUYQV010189290.1:0-47200 GCA_963574575.1 Galagoides demidoff
TATTTTTATTTTTTGAGACAGAGCCTCAAGCTGTCCCCCTGGGCAGAGTACCGTGGCATCACCGCTCACAGCAACCCCAACTCCTGGACTCAAGCGAGTCTCCTGCCTCAGCCTCCCAAGTAGCTGGGACCACAGGCACCCGCCACAACGCCCGGCCATTTTTTTTGGTTGCAGCCATCATTGTTGTTTGGCGGGCCGGGCTGGGGATTCCAACCCGCCACCTTAGGTGTACGTGGCTGGCGCTTTAGCCGACTGAGCCACAGGCGCCGAGCCCACTGCTATGATTTAATCAAAAACAAACAAACAAAAAAGTTTCTTCAATTCTTCATTTCTGAGCTCCTGACTGCCCTTCGGAGGACCATCTTTTCTGGCAAAGGTAAGGTTTTTTTTGAGACGGAGCCTCAAGCTCTCCCCTGGGTAGAGTGCCATGGCATCACAGCTCATAGCAACCTCCAACTCCTGGGCTCAAGCGAGTCTCCTGCCTCCACCTCCCAAGTAGCTGGGACCACAGGTACCTGCCACAACACCCGGCCATTTTTTGGTTGCAGCCATCATTGTTGTTTGGTGGGCCCGGGCTGGGGATTCGAACCCGCCACCTTAGGTGTATGTGGCTGGCGCCTTAGCAGATTGAGCCACAGGCACCGAGCCCAAAGGTAAGTTTAATGAGTGATATCTTTCCAATTTAGCTCACTGTTTTGGATTTGAAGGAATGCCACTTGCCTTCATAGGACCAATTTCTGTTTCTTGCCTTTAACAATGCATTCTACCTTGTACGAGAAGAAACTTTTGTTTTTACTCTTATAAATAAGCCACAGATGAACCAAAGATAACCAATATTTTTTAAACCATTGGATAATGTAACCATGCAATTTCAAAATCAGATTTCCTAATAGCTACGGCAATGTAGCAAACCACTTTAAAAACCAGCAGAATATGTTTTTTGAACTCTATTTGAAATAGATAGAAATTAAAACAACTTTCAAGTTCACCACATCCTGACTTTGAGAGTGAGTGTTGTGTGGGAATGTTCCCTCAACCCCTGCACCAGAAGGGACCATGCCAAAATAGTTTTGGAAGCAGATATATCTTTTTCCTGGATACCTCCACCATTCCAGGGTGGATAAGGAAATAAAATATTCCAGCTCCATCCATGTAAACATGAAAGAGGTAAAGTCCTCATTTTCTTTTTAAATGGGCAGTTAGTATGGTTAAATTCAAGTTGAAAATCTGATATTACTTACATTGGGTAATATCAATAGCTTAAATCTGAGTTCAGTGTTTTAGACTTAGCTGGGCTGCTTTGAGTTTGCCTTCCCCAGGCATGCTTTGGAGATTATCCAGTAGTGGGCACAGAATTTAAACACAAGATTTGTGCTTCTTCCTCTCTTGTTCTCTCCTTTCTGTGATTTTCTCTCTCACTCACAAAAGGCATTGGTTGCCCTGAACTCTGATCTCTGGTCCTTTAAATCAGAAATAGTGCGTGTTTTCAAATATTTTATAACCCTTAGCCCACGACTAACCCTACTTTGCACAGACTTGGGCTAGCCTCGGGGTAAGTGCCATAAAATGTGGGAAATTCACTTCATGACTTTCCTTCTGCCAACTAAGGACTCTCTTCCACAATATGCCCACTGTTGGTTGCTCTCCACTACCCTTAAGTGCTTTTATTTTTTAAAAAATATTTTTGTAGTGTTTTATGTTGTTATGTTTGGGGGGGATCTGTCAGTTTAATGAAGCTATTCAGGTATGACTGGAAGTGGCTCTCCCCAGAGTTGTAATTAGATCTGCTAAATGAGTAGGTATTTGGGGGAGCTAGTATTAACTCTTTCCTCTGCTGGGCTAGATTTCTCTCCCCACTCCAAAAAAAATTCTCTTGGCTACCACTCCGTTTTTCCAAAGATTGGGATATATTTGCTTTAGACCTAAATCTGGAAATTGATAAAAACATGCTCAAATCATGTAATGTTAATCTGGTATGGCTAAGTGTCATTTCAGAATAAAGATTTGTAAGTATTAATGACACTGTAATACCATGGAAAGAGTTTTAAACCAAAGAAGGGAAGGGTTAAATTTATTCTTGGATTTCCTCCAGGCACTATTCAAATAATGAACACCAACCTCAACTGAGGGAGCTAGGATCAGCTTTACCTTCATCTTTGTAATTTGACTTGTGCTTCATTCTAACTGCATTGAAATGAAAACTTCCTAAAGACACTCACTTTTTTTTTTTTTAATGGAGTCCTGCTCTGTCACCCAGGCTGGAGTGTAGTAGCACAATCGTAGCTCACTGCAGCCTTGAACTTCTGAGTTGAAGTGATCCTCCTACCTCAGCCTTCTCAGTAGCTGGGGTCACAAGCACACACCACTATACCTGGCTAAGGCCTTCACTTTTATAGTCAATCTTCTCAGCTTCTTAAAGCTTAAGTGTAGCTGCTTGTAGCCAATTCTAATACAATGGCAATTATTTTATCCATTACAAAGTATTATCATGTGATGCTTAGTCACATTGGAATAATGCTCAGGTAATTTCCATGCTCTCAAGGGAAGTATGTGTGGAACAGACTCGGAAAAAATGTTCACTCAAATTCAGTATGAAATGGCCAAACTAAGAGAGAATAAGATGGCTTGCCCAAGAAAGAAAGAAGTGTTATTAAATCGATCTTAGCTCTTTAACCAGAAATTGGCTTCCTAGAAGAGAACTGTTATTAAATCGATCTTCTTAGCTCTTTAACCAGAAATTATCATAAGAACTTGTCTTCCTAGAAATTATTGGAACATAATGCCTAAATATGAAAGTTTAAATGTTTTGAAAAAGAAGACATTAGGCAATTTCTTCTGAATATCTCTGCTGTTTTCAAAACGAAAAATAAAGAACAATTATACTTGACTAGAAATTTAGGATTACAAACATTTATATCTGTGTAGTTATAATACACACACACACGTATGTGCATCAGAAGAACATTGTAACAGCAAAACACTTAGAAAGATCTACCAACAAAAGGCTGGAAACTATGATTCATCCTTTCAGAAGAAGGATGATTATAAAAGTAAGGACTGCTATGGAAATATATCCAAGGTATGCGATTTAGTGAAAAAAGCAAAAATCGGAAAAGTGTATATAGTGTATCCCTCTCATCTATTTAATTTCTTAATATTTCTGGAGTGTATACATAAGTACATTCTGGATAGAATTGTTAAAAATTGGTAACGTTATTCTTGTGGAAAAGGTTTAAGGGTAAGAGGTGAGAGGCTTTTGCTTTCCATTAAGACTTGTCTATGTGAAATGGCTTCTTAATGATGAGTACATTACTTCTTAAAGTTAATAATTTTAGAAATCGAAGAATGCCCTGATAGAGAAGAAGCCTCATTTGTTATTTACTTTTGGATGTTATGTTCAAGTTATAATCAGTGAATATTTAGGAAACATTTATGTATTATACAAGGCATCATCCTAGGTCTCTTGGTAAGTGAAAGAACAAGTGTGCCTTTGTCCCTGTCCAGTTGTAGACTGTGACAATACTGAGTGTCTGAAAGGTCACCTCTAAAGTTACATAGGGAAAATGAAAAATTGTGGCTGAATGTACCTTTATTTACAATATTTAAAATTTATGGAATTTTACAAAATATTTGCAAGATATTCTTTACATGGTGGGCACCTCCTTGTAAAATTCATAATGAATGTTTTGTAAATAAAGGTACATTTAGCTACAATTTCCCATTTCCCCTCACACATTGGTGACTTTAGGAACGACCTCTGGGACACCCTGTAAAAGCCTAAGCCTCCCATGCGGACAGCAAGGAACCCAGACAATAATAAGCTTTCTAGGATTCAGGGAACCGATGACTTTTGACTGAAAGAGATTGAGTTCAGAGCTCAGCTCTGAGAAAGAAAAGTAAATATCTAGGAGAGATAGTAGCCATAGCGACAGGATTTTATAAACTCTACAAGAAGTTGTATCAGAAGGCGCTTCCTCCTGCCAAGGGGAGCTGATTTTTCTCAGGGGAACAGTAATATTGTTTGTTGGAATACTTTCATGAACACTTTCTTTAATATTTCCAACTCTGAGTGTCTCCAGGGAAAGTGCTGGGATGATAAAGTTCTGAATGGCTTTCAGAGCTGCAGGAAAACTGAAGGGGAAAGGAGGTCCATTATCTAGAGCTGGAAGGCAGGCCACACTTCCCGGTGAAAGAGAGGTAGAGCTGTGGTTGATGGCTTGCTGGAGCCAAAGGAGACCCAGACACTGTTGACTGACTGATGGCACTGAGGAGATAGTGCAGGCTGGGAAGAAGATTTGAACAAAGGGAAACACGGAATTTATCGGAGAGGAAGTGTCCAGGCCTGACTGAATGGAAGGAGAGGTGTCTGTTGGAAGAAAGCAGAACATTCTTCATGAAGAAGGTTTGAAACCAGATGTAATGAAAGATGTTAAATGGCATGTGATAATATTGCACTAAATTCCATACGTGATGGATCAAAGTTTGGCACTTCATAAAGTATACTGCCATTTTTGAAATAAAAAGAAAATAGAAAAGAATTAAAGATCTCTCTAAGGATATAGAAGAAACAAAATTAGTTTCCTCTGGGGAAGTTCCTGGCTGGCTAAGGGACAGAGGGGAGAGTATTAACTCTATTTTTTTTTTCATCTTATGAATTTCCATTTATGTATAAATATATTAGTTAAAAAAGTAAAATTAATAAACTAACTTTGGTGGTTAACAAAGAGAAAGAGATTGATTTAAAGTTCTGTATGTATGGGCTGAGCTTATCAACAAATTGGCTTCATGTAAGATAGACAGATCTTAGGTGCCAAACAGTCTGAGTTTAGATGGAGGCTGCATGGCAGTTGTCTGAGAATGCTGGCTCCCAATGCCTAGCAGTGGTTTTAGAAATTAGATAGAGCTGGAGACAAGAGACCCTTAACCCATAGGGGGCTGGGTTGAGGCACAGACCCTCCTGTGGGGAAGACAAACCCCTTGTTCCAGGTCATCCCATTGCCAGACTACAAATTCAGGGTCATTCTGTAGAAAATCATGTTTCTCCCTCTCCACATTCTCTTAATGTTTGCTTGTTTGATTTTTTTTAAAAAGAGTAACATTTTATAGAAAACTATAAAATTTTCAAAACCATAAAGAAGAAAATAGTAACTATGTGCTTATTTAAAATGGAACATAACCTCAAAGACCACTTATTTATTATAGCAACACAAATAGAAATAAGCAAAATGTTGCTATATTCTTACAACAGTGGAGAGTTGGAAACAACTTGCAGTTCTTCCATTCCATTGATTTACTTAAGGCATCACTGGGCTAGGTGCCGTCCCACACAGAGGTGTGTTGCTCCCTCAGGTCATAGCCTGATGCCCATCTGCATCTTTCCTCTGCCAAGTGTTGACGTAAGAAAATAGGCTGCTTCTGTGTCGTAGCCATGCCATCTGGAACATATTCTCCAAAGTCACTGCAGCATCAGAAGAGAGGGCTGAAGGATGGCAAGAGTTGTGTTCAAGGCCTGGACTATTCTGTTGGTTGGAACCCAGTCACATGTTTCCCACAGAACTACAAAGGAGGCTGGGAAATGTGAGCATCCCTTGTGCCCAAGAAGAGGAAGAAATAGACAGAATCAGTGAGCACATTGTCCAGGCACCTGTACCTTTGTTAATAAATTATATAATTTCATAATGCAATATTATTTAGCCATTAAAGCCAGATTTTTGAAGAGTAATGACAGGAAAATATCAATGATAAGTGAAAAGAGAAAAATATAGACTTTTATGATTCTAATTTGGAAAAAAATGACAACATCATACATGTATGTGTGTGTTTATAAATGTAGACTAAAAGGAAACAGAAAATATGTTGTTTGTGGTTATCTCTAAGTGGTAGGCTTATGAGTCATTTCTATATTTTATACTTTCGGAGAAATTGCCAACTTTTCTTCAATGATCACATATGTCTTTGAAAAAAATCTATGTATTTTCTGAAAACCAAGGATTTTTTTAAACATGATAAATCCTCAGATCATCTGCAACCAGCTAGAACTGACATTCAACATTCCTCAGGTGCTGTGGACTGAACCTGAAGTTCTGTTACTAAGTTTTTTAGCCAGCAGAGGGCAGCTCATCAGTGCTTATTTTCCCTCGGGACATCAACACCAGCCGAATTAACTGTTTCGCACCATTAGCTATGATTAGAATCACATATTAGATTTACTCCCAGAGAAGGAAAAGCAAAGGTCAAAACATTTTTGCAAGAAACAAAAAACCATATTTTTGTCATGGCAATTGCAGCATTTATTGAACAGTATATATTGTACTGAACAAAGCCAGTAAGTAAACCATGTCTGTCCCTTTAGGAGATTTTACTGGAAAGCAGACAGACCTACCTTATGTACTCTCTGAAAGGTAGTCTTACTAATAACCTGTCTAACAGAACAGAAAGAGTAAAATAAACTCATAACATATAATTGCTCCTCTGAAGAGAAGACTCGCAACACAATTGCCCCTTTTGTTTTGTTTAATTAAAACACCTGTGTCTAACTTCTTACCTCTCAGACTTCGTTTGCTCAGCCTTAAAGAGTCCTGTGCCAACAGCAGGGGAGTGAGCGCCCTGCTCCAACCCTCTGCTTCAGTTCTAGCCAGCACCAGATTCCAAGGACCCAGACATCAGCCTCACAGGGAAAAAAATAAAGAACTCCCTGAAAGCTCACAGCAGCTTCTATCATCAGTGTTCTGAAACAGAGAAGGGAAAAAAGCCATTTTTACTCTTTAAAACACACTGGCCACTTTTCCTCAACTGCTCAGCCTTTCCCCTCCTTTCTCTGTGGGCCGTGGCCTCTCATTCTCTCCTTCTCTTTCTTCCTTTCCATGGGAAACTGAGTAAACTTTGTACTTCTTCCTTTCCTAATCACTGTGTGAGAATTCTTTTTCCAACACACCATGAACACCTAGAAAGTTGCCACTCAAACATTCAAAAAACTACAGCAACACTGAGCAATCAATCACACAGCAGATGAACACTGTCGTCTCCAGAAGAGAAGCACATTCTGTTTGGAGAATGAAGACTGGCTCAGGTGGTTGGATATTCTAGTGGGAAAGGGCTAGATGGAAACTATATTTCCTTTGTACAGGGAGACTCTTTAGATTAGAAAAAATCATTTAAAAATATCTATATAGGGCAAAGAATTTGATGATAGGATAGGAACAGATAAAATGCAGATGGCTAATTGAAAACAAAGTTCAATATTTATTTATACTCTATTGTGTTTTAAAAAATTACAAGATCAAGTGTTGACGACGGTATGGATCTGTAGTTAATTCACAAATAGTGGTGGTGGGAGTATAAATTAGCCTTTATAGTACCAACATTACATTTATTTTGTTTTGTTTATTTTTTAGATGTAAGTTCTCACTCTTGTTGCCCAGGCTGGAGTGCAGTGGCACAATCATAGTTCATTGCTGCCTCCAACTCCTGGGCTCAAAGGATCCTCCTGCCTCAGCCTCACAAGTAACTGGGACTATAGGGGTTATGCCACCGTGCCTGGCCCATACCCACATTTTAAATTTGTAGCTATTTTTATAGAGAGATTGTGCATCTCACTGTAACTCAGCAGAGACAATGGGGTGAAGTGAACTAGACCTCTAGTTGTGCTGCCCAATTCTCTCACCATCCATCCTTAGGGAGAGTCTGAAGCAGCCTGCCAAACCTTTCAGCTCCCAGTGGGGCCAGCTGGAGAAAGGGGAGAGAGGCAAAAAGAATAAGAAAGGGTCGCCAATGAAATAGAGAGGGAGAGAGAGAGGCCCTAAAGAGCCCTCTAGTGGCTGCTTTTTAGAGAGCAGAACTACGTAAGGACTTTGCTTTAAATCTTTCCATCAGGATGTCAAAAGGTATATCGGACATTACAGGGCATTGATGCTCAGACACCCTCCAACCCCACCACCAGCCCCTGAGACAGGCCAGGCACAGCCCTCAGACTTGGCTTTGCCTAAGATGAGCTCTAGGCATTCCCCAGGTGCTACAACCTCAAACTCCTCCCCACTGGTTGTTAAAGAAAATATTATTCACTGATACAAATAAAGCATAGTAAGAAAGACATTATTCAGGACCAGGCAACCACAGCAATGAGATTTTGCAGTGGGGAGAGATATTGAGCCCAACTCTGAATACAGCATGGGCAAATGGAGATTTATCACCAAGGAACAGGGTAGAGGGTCAGGGGATGGCAGTTACCAGGAGGAAACATTCAGGGCCAAGGGCTGAGCCCACCTAACAGGATTCTTGCTGAAGACAGGCCAGGGTGATCAGATATCACCTGGAGATGGTGGAGAATGAGGAACCCAATTTGGATATCCAGGGTGATTAGATATCAAGGCGGATGGGGGGTAGTGCTTGCTAAACTGACTCAGCACTATTCTTTACTAAAACTGGATTTTATAAGGAAGTGAACAAAGGGGCCAAAGGGAGGGTTCAGAAGTCTGACTGAAGTTTGGCCAAGCAAAGAATCTTTGTTACAGTGGACCAGTGCAGACAGACAAGGAACCTGGAACAATCCCTGAAGGGTTGTCTCATGCGGATCCCCCATAGAGTTCAAAGACACACTGGAAAGTTGCTCAATTCCTTGGTGCAACTTAGGTTTCCAATTGCTTCCCTGAAAATATGCTAATTAAATTTTTAAGTTACTTGAAGTTGTACAATATTGAGCAAGTAAGGAAAACATTACATGGGTAGGAAAGAATTGATGGGGAGAGAGGATGAGCAAAAGAGAAACATTTCTCTCTGCAAAGTGCATATTGTTTGATAGGGATCAGGGCTGCCTTCTGTACTTGTGCAATGTGCTGGCCTCACCTGCAAACTCTAGGGCACCTCTGTACCATTAGCAAAAAGTGGGTGCAAGGCTTGGCAGAGGGACAGACTTTGTGGGAAGCGAAAGGTGCCCTGTTCTTGGGTATATGCGGCTATGTGCTGAGACACACAATTGGGTGAGAAAAGGGAACTTGAGTTTGGCGTCTGCTCCCCTGCACCCTGTTGGCCGTGTACCTTGGTGGACTCACCAACCTACAGCTGTATTAGTAGCCCTGAGTGAAAGAACATGGGAGTTGAAATCTAACCCTTTCTTTGTTGGCTGAGGCCCAAGCTCCCTGGAGAGGTGACCGTTCTGTACTAAGTACAAAGGTCCCCTCATGCTAGTGGCCCTGACTGTATATTGTGTTATCCTGTAATCACAGTGTGAGGTTGGCAGAGGTGGATTTACTGTGAAGCCAGTGCCACAGACCTTTCCAAGATCCAGGAAGAGGCCCAAGGACTGGTTCACATGATCATATTTTGAAAACGTAGAGTAACTTAACCATCTAATTATAATAATATAATCCTGCCTAATTATTTCAGTTAAACTATTGTCATAGCAACTCTTGCAGACAAGTATAATTATTATCCCTGTTTTACAACTGAGACACAGAAAGGTTAGGCAGCATTACTGTTAAGTGGTAGAGCTTGGATTTGCTGCATTAGCTGACTCCAAAGCCAGAAGATCATGGAGAATATGTATATTACTTCCAAAGGGACAGAGTTACAGGATCATCTTACCAGGTACTATATTCATTCTTATCCCTAGAGTCTTAAAATATCATGAGATATACATGAGAAACATCTTTAGGTATTGTCCTAGTCATAGAAGACTGCTAATAGGCAGAGAAAAAAATGTGACAGTTGCACCAGAAAGATGCAGTTGTCACTATAAAGCTAGTCCTGGATGTTGTTTGGCAGCAGGACCATGCAGCCATTGTCCCAAGAAGAGAAATATGCCTGTGGCTGTTGTATTACTTAAGGTACAGTTGTCAGAGAGAAAAAAATTTTCCTCCATTTCCTTAGGTTCAGAGTCTGGGGGCCTGTGAATTTAAGTCCCAAAAGATAAACTAATAAGAGAAAAGGCATACCGTTGTTATTAATGTTTATATGCACAGGAGCTCAAAGAAAATAAGTGAAATTCAAAGAAGTAGTTAGACTCAGAGATTTATACATCATTTTGACAAAGGTAAGTTTGGACTTCAAGGGATGATAAATGTTAGGAAAGTGACTAGGAAACATATGAGGAAAATTAACAGAAAGTATGAATAAGGGCTATTTTCATAAGGTTTGCTTATGCCACTTTATCTCAATGTCAAACCGCCCATCTCCACTGATAAGAGTTGCTGTTTTCTTCCTGGTTCAAGAGAGGGAGACGTGTTCACAAAGGGAAATTTATGCCCTGCTTTTAAGCAAATAAAGGGAGGACCAAGGACTCTTCCTGGAATCTGTTGAATTGCTGTCAGCTCAAAATAATCCTTACGTCAAAGTGGCATATTTTGGGGTAACACATCCTGATCTCCTTCAAGCCTAAAACAAAACACTCTGACTGACCTAAAACCTAAACTTATCTCCCTTCCATTTAACAGTCTAGGGGTGAGTATTCTGGGTGGATAGGGCAGCTCTGACATGTTCAATAAATGGCTTTTGAGGTCACTCCAGCCAGCCATTCCCTTTCTTCAGCCAGAAGAAAGGGAGGGGTAAGAATCCTTTCGGTTCAGACCTAAGCATAGCTAACTGCTTGAGAAGCCATTCATCTTTAGGTGGGCTGATATAAAATTAGAAGTTTCTTTTATTAAAAAATAGAAGAGAAGGTAGATATTAGGAGTTTAATGGCAGTATCTAACAAAGTCACAAAGCCAAGGGTGGTTAGAAGATGGTGAGACCTGAGAACTCCGAGTACAATGTCAGAATGAGGTGCAGGACAGAGAAGGTGGCAAGAGAGACAGACCTTGCCGAGGAGGTCATAAGATGCAGGTTGCATGAGGCAGGGAGAAAGGTGGGGCACAGGGATAGCAGGGACAGCACTTTCAGGGAACTTTCTCATGCTGATTCAAAAACAAGAAAATGCAAAGAGAATCTGAGAGTCACTTCCCTTGACTCACATGAAGACTTGGGAATCCCAAGATCGCCACTTGTTTCAGGAAAAAAGAAGAGAGGATAATGAGAAAAAGGACAAAGAGGAGAGAGTCTGAAGCTCTCAACCCTGAACTCCCTTGACCCTAGAGCTCTGGACATGTTTAGATTCTGCCAGTCAGGTAGTCTCATATGGAGGCCTGGTGAGAGGTACGGAGGTGCAAGGAAGCTATCTGGAGAAAAATCTGATCAAGTCATTTACTGGACTTTTTAAAAAGTCTGTCTTAGCGCATTTAGACTGCTGAACAACAAATAACCGTGGGGCCTCCATAGTTGACCACCTCCTGCAGTTGACCTAATTTTCATAGATCAGACGGACATGCATCACATGTATCAGCACAGTAGGCCTAGTCCCTTAGGGTGACCACCTCTGTATGTTGACCAGTTTATTACAGTCCCTTGGGTGGTCAACTTACAGGGGCTCCACTGTATTTATTTCTTACAATTATGAAGGCCGAGAAGTCCAAGATAAAGGTATAGCAGATTCAGTGTCTAGGGAAGGTTGGCTTCCAATTGCATAGACAGCCATCTTCTCATCTTCTTATGGTAAAAAAAAGGAGAGAACTTTCCCTCTGAGAAGGACCCGACTCCTATCCATGAGGACCCCACCCACTCTCATGAGCTAATCACCTCCCAAATTCCCCTGCTCCTCTAACACTACCACCTTGAAAGTTAGGATTCCAACATGTAACTTTTATGGATGCAGAAACAATTAGTTCATTGTAGTCCATGAACCTAAAAAGGGTTAAGAATCACCGCTGTATACAGTTTTCCCAGAAAATGCACCTGCTCTCAGGTTTCAATTGTGTGCACAGAGGATTCTATGCTCATCAGCCATTAATGTTGCATCACTAACTACTTTAGTCTGTTGTATGTTTCTATAACAGAATATCTGAGACTGGATAATTTACAAAGAACAGAAATTTATTTTTCACAGTTCTGAAGGATGGGAAGTCTAAGGTCAAGACACTGGCAGATTTAGTGTCTGGTACCAGGATGACACCGCTGTGTCCTTATATGGCAGAAGAACAGAGGAGCGAGCAAGTTGTTTTTTTTTTTTTTTATTGGTTATTGTTGTTTTTGTTAATCCACAAGCTTTTTTATTGTTGGTTTTTTGTTGTTTTTGTTAATCATGACTTTAATCAATTCACAAGAGCAAAGCCCTGTGACCTAAACAGCTCCCAAAAGGCCCTACTTCCCAACACCATTGCATTGAGATTAAGTTTCCATCATGTAAATTTTGAAGGGGACAAAAACATCTAAACCCTAATGCCTCTGCAAACTTCAGTGCCTTACAACAATAAGCTTATATACTTTCTTGCCTACAGGTCTATGGGTCATTTGGGGCAGCTTTGCTTCATACTGCAGGTCACCTGGGCTCCCATCAGGCTTCAGATTAGATTTAAGTCCAACCTAGGTGTCTTTACATTCTCCTTGATTGAACATTACTTGGGACGAGTTCTCTTGGCAGATCGAAAAGCCTAAGAGAGGAGCCCAATCACACAAGCAAATTTAAGTCTTCTGCTCTTATTACATCTGCTCATAGTTTACGGGTCAAAGTAAGACCCCTGGCCAAGCCCAAAGCCAACAGAGCTGGGAAGTATACTTGTCCTCCAGGGGAAGAAGGAGGGCAATTAGTCTTTTCTAAAAATTAATCAAATCTCTTCCAACTTCCAATATAAATCTCAAGCTGAGAATATTCCTCCAGGGCCCCAGATCCTACCTGGGAGACAAGCTCCCTCTGTCAATGCTGCTTCTAAAGCTTTCTATAGAGATGACCCCTGTGACCCACCCACAGTAGATGGGGGTGGCTATTGTTTAATAACTGCCAAATTGCAAAATAGAGTTGGAAATCTCCTTTAGGAGAGTGAATGGGCTTTTGCAGAGAAAAGACATACTAGAGTGGAGCTGGTACCTGTGTGGATATGACTAAAATTTCCTTTAAATGAAGATGGAAATTTACCATTTCAGTCTTCCCTGATCTAGCCCCATGAGTTTTCAGTTTTCTCTCTCACAGTCCTCACTCTTGACAATTCTACTCTACCCAAACTACTACAAGCGAACAGAAGCCTCATTAGAAACAAGAGAAAAAAAGGTCTTGTTTGAATACTAACATTTCCCAGCATGGAAAGATAAATTTAATTTCTTTTGCCACTTAAAAAGACATTAAATCAATGCACAGCCTGAGATAACTTTTATTATATTGCCAGGCTTTAAAATTAATCACCCACATTAAATGTTAAAGTTTAATTGCAACAGTTTGCTGCAATTTTCATCTGGCAATGCATCTGGTTTTGAGTATCTTTTTTTTCAAGGAGGAGATAAAAAAAGAGTTTCCACCAACCTTGAATCAAGGCTTCTGCTGAAGAATGTCATTGCTTCAGATGAAAATGTGAAACCTTTGGAAAACGCTTTTTTGGATAATCTATTCTGAAAGTTGGTGTATTCCTTCTTTTACATGACTGACTTCCCTGTATTCATCTTACCTCTAATCTGAGTCAGGCAAATGTGAGTCAGAGGGGAGACGGCCTATACCCCACCATAACTGAGACTCCAGAAAGGCCGTAGCCTAGGACTTCCTGTGAGCGCAGAGTGAATACCCAGCAGCCCCTCCATAAGGTGACCACCCAAGGGGCTGTAACAAACTGGACAAATACGGAGATGGTCACCTAAGGAGCTAGGCCTGCTGTACTGATAGGTACCTGTGGTACATGGCTGGTATGAAAATGAGATCACCTTAAGGGGGTGGTCAACTGTAGAAGTTCTGCTGTATGCAGAATTTACAGGTTGAAGTCCCTGTATTTGGTGATCAAGTTTTGTTTCTCTACCTTTTCCAGGGATTTATTGTGCTACTCACTGGAGGAATGATTTTATTCAAAACGACAACAGTCAAAACCAATATAATTCCCCAACTTCTTATCTCAGGGATCTAATTGTATTTTTCAAAGCTTTTTATTGCGGAGAATTTTAAACTTAACAGAAGTAATGAAAAATAGGATAAGGAGTCCCATGTAAGTCCCAGCTAATCTTAGGCCATCTAAATGTTTCTCTACTTCCCTCCATTCCACTGTGTGATTTGGAAGCAAGTCTGAAACATCTTATCCTTTCATCTGTAAATCTTTCTGTTAATATCTTAAAGTTCCTTAAAAACTCCAATAGCATTATCAGGATAAATACACTAATATTATATAGTAAATAAACAATGTACAAATCGGTATTAAGAAGAAAAGTCAGTTGTTTCTGGGTAAGACACAATTTAGAACTGTTTCAACAACAAACCATCTTCAAAAGTATCAGAAGCATTGATTTCTAAAACTCGGCACTGAACGTATCACTTCATTGCTTACTTTAATTGAAATAGTTTGATTCTATTTATTTTAAATAAATTCAAAAAAGAGATTTTCACGTTCTGCTGCCAGTTTGTTAACTTGCTGCTGCTCTTGAGAGATTTGCTAGGGAACTATCTATTGTTACAAAACTACGTCCTTCCAAATATCTTAGTTCTAAGGTCCTTTGACCTTGAAACTTTACATTTCCCTACAAATCAACTTTCTGCTTGTATAGTAAGACGCATTTGCACAGTTTAGCCAGTCTCAAATTTGAAGGGCTTTAGCATTCTATCTTGGCTCCCCATCGAGTTTCAAATGTTTAAATTCCAAGGCATTTAATAATGTTATTGTTAGTATTTCCCAGTTGGCTTGTTGAAAATAAAGTGGTGGTAGTGGTCAGTGGTGGTTTGTATGCATGTACATAGTGAGGGAGTTTCAAGGATGATAAAAACCATTTCCATTTCAGCCCTAAGCATTGGCAGCTCACTTACGAGTTTTAAAAAAATCATCATTGCTGCCAATTTTTCATTCCGGCATGATACTTATTTCTCCCTTTTCTATAAAATTATTTGTCTTTTGTTGTAATTAGCTTGTCAATTTTTATTTCTTATTTATTTTAAATTGAGTTATGATTGACAAATAAACATTGTATGTATTTCGAGTGTATGTTGTGGCATTTTGATATACGTATATATTGTGAAATGAGTCCCCAAATTAAGTTAATTAACACATTCATCGCTTCACATACTTACTTTTTTTTAATGATCTACTCTCGTAACAAATTCCAAGTATACAGTACACCATGACTGACTACAGGTGCTATGCTGCAGTTAGATTTTCAGAACGTACACCTTCCATAACTGCACGTTCTGCTCTTTGCCCAACGTCATCCCCGTTTTCCCTCACTACCGCCCCCTACCTCCTGACAAAGAGGTTTCTGCTTCTACAAGTAAGGCTGGTTTAGATTCCACATGTGAGCAAGATCAAGCAGACTCTCTCCTTCTATGTCTGGCTTATTTCCCGTAGTACATGTTCCTCCAAGCTTATCCATGTAGTCACAAGTGGCATGAGCTCCTTTTCTAAAAGCTGAATATACTCCATTGCATACTTGTATGTGAAGTTTCCACAGTCTCCTTGGCTGCTAGTTTGTTAGTGTATTACTGCCCTTGAGTGATTTGCTAGGGAATTATATGTCTATTCTATATACAGCTATAGAAAAAAACCATTTCATTTATTCATCCATTGACAGTTTGTTTGCGTATCTTGACTACTGTAAATAGTGCTGCAGTGAATGTGGGAATATAGATATCTCTCTGAGATTCTTATTTCATTTTCTTTGGATATATAGCAGGTGTGGAATGGCTGGATCATTTGGTAGTTCTACTTTTAGTTTTTTGAGGAACCTCCACGCTGTTTTCCATAACGGCTGTGCTAATTTACACCTCCACCCACAGTGTCCACAGGTTCCCTTTTCTTTATACTGTCAACAAGAGCCATTATCTTTTTCTTTTTGATAATAGACATCCTGACACGTATGAGGTGATATCTCATTGTGGTTTTGATTTGCACTTTCCCGATGTCTGGTTATGCTGAGTACATTTTCATATACCTGTAAGGCATTTATGTCTTCTGTGGGAAAATGTCTATTCAGGTCTTTTGCCCACTTTTTAATTGAATTGTTTTTGTTTGTTTGTGTTTTACCACTGAGTTGTGCATTTTTGATAATGGCACCCTATCAGATATATGGTTTGCAAATACTTTCTTCCACTCTGGAGGTTGCCTTTTCATGTTGTTGATTTTTTTTTTATTGTGCAGGAACTATTTCTTAATTTTAAAAAATTTTTCCTTTTATTGCTCATGCTTTTTATGTCATATCAAAAAGTTCACTGTCAATCCAATGTTCTGGAGCTTTTCCCTTATTTTCACTTCTAGGATTTTGATAGTGTTGGTCTTATGTTTAAGTTCACACATCTTGAGTTGATTTTTTATATGTGTGTGGTGTGAGGTAGGAGTCATTTCATTCTCTTGCATGTGAGTACCCAGTTTTCATAACACCATGTATTGAAGTGACTGTTCTTTCCCTATTTTGTGTTCTTGGCAAAAATGAATCAACTGTTAAGGCTTGGAATTATTTCTGGGATCTCTGTTCTGTTGCATTGAGCTTGTCTGCTATTATGACAATGCTGTACTACTTTGACTACTGTGGCTTTGTAATGAAATTTGAAATCCGTGAGCATGATGACTCCAGCTTCCTCCTTCTTCCTTCCTAAGAATTATTTGGCTACTTGGGATCTTTTGTCATTCATAGGAATTTTAGAATTTTTTTTTATTTCTGCAAAAAATGGTATTAGAATTTTGATAGAGATTGCATTGGAGCTGTAGCTAATGTAGGTAGTGTGGACTTTTTTTGTTTGCTTGTTTTTAAAGACAAGGTCTCATTATATTGTAGACTATCATGCAGTGGCTATTCATGGGCACCATCATTGCACACTATAGCCTAGAACTCCTGGGCTCAAGCAATTCTTCTGTCTTAGCCTCTCAGGTGCCACTGCTCCTGACCACTATGGACATTTTAACAATACTAATTCTTCTAATCCATTCATAGATATCTTTTCATTTATTTTTATCTTTTTCAATTTCTTGCATCAGTGTTTTGTAGTTTGAAACGTACATACTTTTCTCCTCCTTGGTTAGATTTATTCCTAGGTATTTTATTCTTTTTGATTCTATAGTAAATAATATTAATTTCTTAACTTATTTTAAGTTTCTTCTTACTGTGGAGAAATATAAGTGATTTCCATATATTGATTTTGTATCCTGCAACTCTACTGAGTTTGTTAATTAGTCCTAACAGTTTTTGGATGGAGACTTCAGTATATTCTATGTACAAGGTCATGTAACCTACAATCAAACATTTTTACTTCTTCCTTTCTCATTTGGACATCATTTATTTTTCTTGCCTAATTTCTTTTTTTTTTTTTTTTTGGTTGATCTATTCATAAGCATTTATTGAGTGCTGACTGAGTGCTCAGTGCTGGGAGGAGATGGCAGCTGTGAACAGTGCGATTGTCACAGGGCTGTCAACTTGATAAAGAGGTTAGGGTGCCTTCCTCATGGGGGTGGGAGGGATTTTTGTATTCCTTGGCCAGCTCCAAAGAGCCGCCACCCCACCCCCCCGACACACACACACACCCCTAGGGGCAGGTCCTCATAGAGTATGCCCCATAGAGTAGATCTTCCTGGAAATCCAGCCTCCATCAAGCCTGAGTCTTGCCTAATTTCTCTGGTTAGGACTTCTAATAATATGTTGAACAGAAGTCATGATAATGGGCATCAAATCTTGGAGGAAAAGCTTTAGCTTTTAACTATTGAGTATAATTGCTCACTGTGGACTTGTTATATATGGCCTTTATTATGCTGAAGTACGTCCATTCCTTCTATACCTTATTTGCTAAGGTTTTTTTTTTTTTTGCGGTTTTTGACTGGGGCTGGGTTTGAACCCGCCACCTCTGGCATATGGGGCTGGCACCCTACTCCTTTGAGCTACAGGCACCTTGCTGAGTTTTTAAATCATGAAACGATGTTGAATTTTGTTGAATCTATTAAGATGATTATGTGATTTTTATCCTTCAGTCTGTTAGTGTGGTGTATCACAATTACTGACTTGAGTATGTTGAGCCATGATTACATCCTAGGAATAAATTCCACATGGTCATGGTGTATGATCATTTTAATGCATTATTGAATTCAATTTTTTTTCAATTTTGTTTAGGAGTTTTGCACTGATGTTCATCAAGGATATTGATTAATAGTTCTATTTTCTTGTAATGTCTTTCTCTGGCTTTGGTTTCAGAGTAATGCCAGCCTGGTAAGTAAATTTGGAAGTATTTCTTCGTCTTAATTTTTATTAGTACATTTTGAGAAGGATTAACTTTTCTTTAAATGTTTGGTAGAATTCAGCAGTCAAACTATCTGGCCCTGGACTTTTCTTTGGTGGGATGTTCTTGATTACTGATTAAATCTCCTTCTTTGTTACTGATCTGTTTAAATTTTCTGTTTTTTCATAATTCAGTCTTGGTAGGTTGTATGGGTATCAGAATTTCTTCATTTCTTCTAGTTAACAAATTTGTTTGTGTGTAATTGGTGATGGGAGCCTCTTATTTTTTTCCATAGTATAAGTTGTAATGTTTCCTCTTTCATTCCTAATTTCATTTATTTGAATAATTTCTTCTTTTTGATTAGTTGAATCTATCATTTTGTTTACATTTTCAAAAAACCAACTCTTAGTTTCATTAATTTTTTTCTAGTTTCTATTTCATTTATTCACGCTCTGATTTTTATTATTGCCTTCGTTTTGTTAACCTTATTCTTGTTTTTATAGTGCTTTGAGGTGTAAAGTTAGGTTGGTTGTTTGGGAACATGTGGTTTAATTTCTACATATTTGTGAATTTTTCTAATTTCCTCATTATTGATTATTAGTTTCACACCAAAAGATACTTGCTATGATTTCAGTGTTAATTGCAACTATTTTTGTGATCCAACTTATGAACTGGAGAATATTTTGTGGGTATTTAAGAAAAATGTGTATTCAGCTGATACTGCATAGGATATTGTTAAGGACATAATTTGGTCTAAAGAATAGTTGAAGTCTAATTTTCCATATTGATTTTCTGTCTAGATGATCTGTCCATTGTTAAAAGTAGGTTATTGAAGTTTCCTTATATTATTATATTGCTATTTCTCCCTTAAGTGATTTTAATATTTGCTTAATATATTTAGGTACTCTGATGTTGGGTGCATATATATTGATAATTATTATATCTTCCTGATAAATTGACTTTTTTACCATTATATAATGACCTTCTGTTTCTCTTGTTACAGTTTTTGACTTAAAGTCTATTTTATCTGATATAAAGATGGCTGCCCCAGCTCTCTTAATTTCCCTTCTCTACCTCTTCCCTTTCAGCCTACTAGCCATTTTGTATGTTTTGGTTAGGAATGTAAATTGGTAGGACCCTGTGGTGAGCAGTTTGGCAAAATGCTTATACTCATTTCCCCAGCAATTAAACTTTAGGAACTTTATCATCCTTGCACAGATTCAAATGATGTCCATACAGCCATTTGTAATTACAGAAGACTGAGGGAAGAACTGAGATGTTTATAGGTAATGGATTTTAGTTTAATAAACTATTATACAACCACAAAATGGAAGATTATACATCAGAAAAAAGAATGAGGAAACCATTTACTAAATACAAAAATATCTCTAAGATACAAAAGGAGAATAAGACTTTGTATAAAATGCTGTGTATAACATGTTACTGTTAGTATATAAAAAGGGAAAAATAATATGTAAACTGAGCTGGTTATTTTGTCTTCACCTCTGGATTCCTTTCTCACTATTCTCTACCTACTATATGTCTACTATGTTGTAGACAGATGAATTCCGTGTATTGCATGGGGTGGTTTATTTTGTGTCAACTTGGCTAAGTCAAACACCAGCCTAAATGTTGCTGTGCTGGTATTTTTTAGATGTGACTAACATACAAATGAGTAAACATTGTGTCAAAAAGATTACTCTCCATAATGTGGGTAAGTCTCATCCAGTCAGCTGAAGGTCTTAAAAATCCTAAGAAGAAGGAATTCTTCCTCCAAATGTCAACAACATAGAAATTCTATCTGAGCTTCCAGCTTTTGGACTCAAGACTATGATGTCACTTGCCCCACAGATTTCAGAGTTGTCAGCCCCTGGAATCACGTAAATTGATTCCTTAAAATCAAAATGAATCTCTCTCTCTACACACATGTGCATGCACACACAGATACATCTATATATCTTATAGGTTCTGTTTCACTGGAGAATTCTGATTAATACATTACCTATGGGGTTTCTTTATCCTCTAGTTTCTAGTTGGGTTCAGCCAATGAGCTCCCCTCAGTGGAGATTGGATTGGGAGTATTTAATCCCTTGTCCTTCTGCTTCCTGGCCCTCATTGGAATGGCTGTGACCCTCTACCAATGGCTGTTGTTCATGGGCAGTAGCCCTGGCCAACCACTCTCTAGGTTCTAGCAATTTCTTCTCATCTCCTTATCTCTTCAAGCTTAGTCAAGCCATCCTGCTGCCATTAGCTCCCAGGTTTACCAGTCCATGCCATTTTCTTTTGCTGTGTTCACACCTTTCTGAATAATTTATTCATTTATTCATGAATTAGCAATATATTTCCGAATATCGGTTGCATCTGCATTAAATATCTCTACTAGGAAACACACAAAACAAGGAATGGTTTTCTGTGAACTGGGAATCTGGATGGGGAATATGTTTTTTTATTATACACTTTAGACTGTGATTTTTGAGTAATATGGATACATTAGCTATATGTGTGTGCATAATATGTACATCTACAAATATACAGAACTGTATATTATATGTATGCAAATCTACAGAAACATACAGAAATGTATAAACCCATATACAGTAGATATATATAAATGAACAAAATGTAGCAATTTATGATACAATAGTTTTTCTGTATATTTATTCTAATATAAAAACTTGTACCTTGGCATGTCGTTAGCCTTTTGTGCTTTTTGTAGGCGCTCAAGACCTACAGTAGGGAATTTAGAATTCTTCATTAATATCAATATAATGAAGGAATAAAATATTTGAAAGTATACGACTAAACTTAAATCATGGGGTAAAAGTAAATTTGGCTTTAAAAAAATAATTAGTCCCTCTTATTACCTAAATTGATACTTGGCTATGGTACATGAATACATTTCTAATCCTGAAGTTATGTTTGACCTGTGAATTGAAGTCTCTATTCAGGACTTTTGGGGTTTTTTTGAACTATGGAGACCTAAAGAGGTAGAAATACTAAAAAGGAAGAAGAGATTTTTCCAGAGACATCCACTTAAAGGAGGCGGAGGCATGAGATTGACGATCTTCCCAAATCAACCGAGTGCAAAGGTAAAATATGCTACTTTTTAGACAAGCAAGATCTCAAAAAATTTATCTTCATGCATTCTTTCTAAGGAAATGACTGAAGATTGTGCTCCACCAGGACAAGGAAGTAAACTAGGAAAGATAGAATGCAAGAAAGATGTAAAGAAAATCCCCAAATTAACAGGAAAGGGGGATTCTAAGAAAACAGTCAGGAGGTGGTCCTAGTTATCAACCCATCCAAATATGGCAGGCTGGAAGGCTCTAGAAGAGACATCTTCAAAAAAATGAAATTTATAGAGTACTTAACTCGCTTGACTATATCAAGAAGAAGTTTATAATATAAATGTTTGAAAATAAATCAGTGATAAATACATAGAAAATGAAGCAAATGGAAAAGCAAGACAAACATTAACTTCAGGAAAAGAAAATGTGAGGGGAAAAAACAATCACGTCACATTTCTGAGCTTTATCATTTATGTGTAGTCACAATAATATGTTTACTGAGCATTTAACCTTATTGATTCTAACCTTGTGTGGTTGGAAAGTGTACTCTTTCTCTCTGGCTGTGCACATGTGTGTGCAAGAGAGAGAGTGCCTCAGTCTTCAGAGAGGAAAGCTGATAAACAAAAAGTAGCAATCTGAGTATTTTTTCAGAGTTATGCAAAGAATATATCAAAGGAGTTAAAATTAATCACCTCTGGAAAACTGGAAATGAGAGGGAAAGGAAAGGCTGCACCTCCTCCTAAGATCTATAGATCTAATCTGTTCTTTTTCTTTTTTTTTATTGAATGGTAACTATGTACATTAATGCACTTCTGGGGTACAGTGTGGGGTTTTCACACACAATCCGAATAGATCTAATCTTAAGATCTATTTAACTTTTCCCACAGGTTGAGTTCTTTGGAAAGCAGATTCTGAGATGGATGCAGAAGGTTTACTAGGACGTACTCTTGGAATCAACACTCAAGAAAGAGACATGGCATGAAGAACAAGGCAGCCTGTTCTTGTAGGTCAGCTCCTATGGGGAGGTGGCAGAGTGGAGGGTGGATCCGAAAGTAAATAGAAGCATGTTCACCACATGGTGTATATTGGTGCATTGGAGAATGGGGGCTTTAGCTCTTAACTTTTTTTAAAAAAAAAATGATACATCACAAGAATGGAGAAGCAAGAATCCAATGTACTCAATTCTAATATGAAGGCGGTAGATGAGCTAATACAAGGGGTAAGGGGTTGAGTAATGAGGAAGTGGGGAGAGGGGAGAAGGGAGGGGGATAGGGGTTACTGGTGTATGTCATACCTCTTGGGGGTGGGACACAATTATAAGAGGGACTTTATAACAAAATGCAATCAGTATAATCTAATTCTGTGTACCCTCAATGAATCCCAAATAATAAAAAAAGAATGATATTGTATGATATATGTATGATATTGTCATACATGTAGTTTAAATCAGTAGTTGTTAAAGCACTCAAAATACCTCCCATAGGCACCTCCCCTCCAAAAAAAAGAAAGTGTGTGGATCACACATAAAAGATCCGAGCATTCTCCAGGTAGCAGGGTTTGGGGATTAACTGTGTCAAATCCATTGTCAACTCAGATGTATTTGTCCACAGACTGTTTTTCAAATCCCATGATGCTATCTGAAGGAATACCTTTTAATACACCCATTTAATTGTGGTTGAGCTTTCTTCAAGAACACAACTCCCAATTTTGCCATTGTTTTTAGAACGGAACATGATTCTATTCAGGAGGAAGATTCTAAGAAGTGATCGATCATGGCAAAAACAGAGTCTGCCTATACATGTCTGAGGACTGCAACATTGAAATAAAACAAACACACCTCAGCTAGAATGAGAAGCACCAATGGAAAAAAATAAAGATAGGAGGGGAGTGGAGGCTGTTTTGAACCAGTTTTGAAAAATGTACTAAGCCTCAAAAAGAATCATAAGGGCCCGAATGGAAAAAGTTCTGTTTGTTAGTTTTTTAATAAAAAGGTTTAGAGTAGGGCAAGGCCTTCTCCCCAGGAGGCTGGCTGGAGAGAAGGGAGCTCATTAAAGAACAGGTGTGCTGGGTTTGCTGACAGGCTGGTAACCAGACTGGGCCCAGGTGGATGAGATCATTGGGTTTCAACCTAAACTGGATATGTCTGAAGCAGCCAGACAGTGGGAGCCTCAGATCTGCCAGGGACTCTTCGTAACAGGAACAAACCAGTCTGCGGGGGAAGATGAAAGGCACAGGGCATGCCTTCTGTGTTAGGCCTCGTCGTCAAGATCCAGTAACCTCAGGGTCACTGTAGCATCTCCACCAGTGTCTAATCCGGTAAGATTTCCCATGCGGGCAACTTTACCCTCTGAAACAGACTGTGATAAGCTATTACCCCTTTGCAGAGGCCTTGGTATAGTGTGTGTGAGAGGGGGGTTGTGGTTTGGGAAGACAGGGTAATCTTCTGATTCAAGAGGACCTTCTAGAGAGGATATGCATGTACCCATCTTTACCTTGGTCTTTAGGAGAGGCAAAGGGTGGTGAATTGAATGAATGTGAAATCCTTCCAGTTCATGAAGCCTGGGGAAATCCAGGGGCTGATGGTGGACATAGGATCAGCTTTATAGGTCCTGAGTATTCTTCCCTTCTGAAGCTGAGGATTTTTTAAATATTAAATATGTATAGGGTAACAGAATTATAGTACTAAAAGCTGACAAGTGGTTTCCAGGGGTTAAAGGAGAGTGTGCGTCTCAAAGGGGAGGGAGGTAGTTTGTCAGGGTTGATGAACCTATTCTGTATTCTGATTATGGAGGCAATTCTACAAATCTACACATGTGATAAAATATCATAGAACAACAAACACGCACCCATAAATTGTACATGTAAAAACTAGCGAAGTCTGAGTAAGGTCTGCAGTTTAGTTCACTGTCAGTTTCCAGGTTTCAATAATTCAATGGTAATCATTTGATAATCTTATGTAAGATGACATCCTTGGGGGAAGCTGGACGAAGGGCCCAAAGGAACCCACTGGGCTCTATTTGAAATTTCTATGTGAGTATAATATTCAAAATAAAGAGCTTAAAACATTTGGGGGATTTAAATAATACAAACACAGCAGACTTCCATTACCAGCCACCTACTCTAAGAAAGAGAGCATACCGTTGTTTTTAAAAGCTCCCTTACCTTCTCTTTCTCCTTATCCTATTGCTGTCAGAGATAAGCCCTAAGGGACTTTGGTTTTCATCATCTCTTTGCTTTTCTCTATGGTTCTACCTTATATATTTATATCCCCCCACGTATATTGTTAGCTTTCCATGTTTCTGAATGCTACGTGAATGGAGTCATCTGCATATATTCTGTGCTTGCTTTCCTACTTCACTCTTTGTCTCTTTTCTGACCTCTGTCCATGTTGTAGCATTTTTATTTCTTTATTAATGTAGTCATTGTGCACACACCACAGTTTATTTATCTATTCTATTGTTTATCAATATTTGGTCTGTTTTCAGGGTCTTTTTCTAATACAAACAGTGCTGCTATAAACATTCTTTTTATGCCTCCTAGTAAACATTGCACGAGTTTCTCTAGGGAATAGACATGGGGTGAAATTACTGGATCAAAGAGTTCAGCTACTTTTCAAATTTACTAGATGATGCCAAGTTATCTTCCAAAGTGTTGTGACGAATGCTGTGCATTTCTCAGTGCATTCTCACGGGCATTGTCTGGATCCTTCCTGTGTATATGGTGACTGAAAAGTGGTATCTGATCATTGGCATCCTAATTGGGGTTTTTCCGTAATTTCTAATAAGATTTAGCATTTTCAATGTATTTTTGGCCATCCCTTTCTCCTCCTCTGTAAAATACATGTTTTAACATTTTTGCCTATTTGTCATTTAGATGGTTTATTTTTTCCTTATTAATTTGTACAGTTCTTTGTATATTCTGCAGACTAATTTTTATGTTGTGAATACCTTCTCCCAGTTTCTGACTTAACTTTTTACTTTCATTACAGTGTCTTTTGAGGAATTTAAACTCTTAGTTTTAATGAGGTTGATCTTAGTTCAGGAATCATTTCATTTATATTTTTTCAAGAAAGTCTTTATAAAGCAGGAAAGAAAATGATCCCCCTATTAACTTGCCTACTTTGTTGAAAAATAAAATAAAATGATCGTTATATTAATCTTTAACACATTTTTATAATTTTCCTTTTACATTTCAGTCTTTAAGATACCAGAAATTGGCTTTTGTCATGTGTGGTATAAGAGGTCCAATTTCATTTTTTAAACATATGAGTAATCTGTTTTACCCATGCTCACATATGAAAAAATTTCACATTTCCCTTAAGCATCCGTGATGCCAGGTCTAGGAAAAAACGGTCAGATTTCTATGCGTGTGTAGATCTTTTTCTGGGTTCTGAATTCTGTTACATTCATCCATCTATATGTTTTTCCACCAATGCCACACTAACTTGATTTCTGTGGCTCTGGAATAATTTCATCATGTGAAAGACATGGTTCTTCTTTGTGAGTGTCATGTCTATTTTGGTTCTTTGCTCTTTCATATACATTTGAAGATCAGCTTGTCAAGTTTTGCCAAAAGCTCATGGGAATTTCAATTAGAATTATATTGAATACATTAAATTCATATACTTTACATGTATGTGCTTATATAGTTGATCACATTTTCCAGTCAAACAGATCATTTGTACAGCATTCCACTTCCTTTGGTCACTGTGGCATATGAGAGGCAGGGAGCCAGCTCCTCATGGAAGTACAGGAAGCCAGTGGTCTGTCCTTGCTCTGATACTTCAATATCTGGTAACAATATGGAAGGAGATTCTGTGCTCAAATTACTAGGAACAGACTTCTCACAGAGAGTTGTTCCTGAAGTCAGAATAGCTCAGGAGTTGCTATTACCATCACGGGACTACATCAATATACACCAATGAAGATTCTATTTCTGGGTGCACCTAGATCAAAGCATTGCAACTAGACCTGGAAGCAAATGCTAAATAGCCGTCAAAAAAGTCTTTTGTCTTCAGTATTATCTATGTCTTTCTATTTATAAGAACTTGTAAGAATTTTTCAGAACCAAGACTCTTGATCTAGTTCAGATGAGAACGTGTGACTATACAAATATGAGTGCAGGATGAGTATAAAAAGCAGGAGGAATGTAGACTGCTCTTAGATCAAGTTGATATTCCTAATGTTTATTTTGCAGTTAATTGGGTCTAAATAAAAAGCCATGTGAAGTCTGGAGGTATTAGACATATGAAACTTGTCAGGCCATTTTTCCCATTCCCAGGGTCTGAGCACAACCTCATTTATCTTGGTCAGAGAAACTTCAAAGGAGCTTTGCACTCCGACTTTCGCTTGTATGTTGATATGTATCCCACGTCTTCAAAGGCAAAAGTGTCGTTTCACTGGCATTAATCAGCAGGAAAAAGGCTTTCTGGTAAATTCTTCAGGCATTCACTTTGCAGGAAAAAGTGTGAGTTTTCCATTTCCTAAGAAATGGGCTGCTCAGAGTGTTGGGTTGTGACTTGATTCTTATTAGGCATTGACAGAACACAATAATGGACCAGAGTCAATGGCAATACACAGAGGCTGACCCTTGTGGCAGCCTTAAATAAGCCTAAAAATTAAGACTTATTTTTGTTTGACTACAGAGTCGATTCCATTGACTAATATCACATATTATTAGTCATATTAACATGATTCAGAAAAGGCACCACTGTTCAAACTGTCTAGGTGTTTAATTCAGAATTACATAACAGTTTCTAATTGCTTGGAGGTATAAAGTGGCCAGGCAGGATGCCTGCACTCAAGAAATTTAAAATCTAGTAAATAAAAAATGGGGGAAAAGCCTTATTGCCATCAAAACATCCGGGAAAGTTCACTGAATCAATGAAGTACACTGCTAGAGTTTGAAGAATGATCACAATGGCAAATGAGAAGAAACAACCTCAATTATTTGTTGGTCAGTGGCTCTAATTCTGTATCCATTTGAGATTGAGCTATGGTCTTCAAACAGTTTTGTATGCTTCCTTCTGAAAGAATTTTTTTTTTTTTTGAGACAGAGCCTCAAGCTGTCCCCCTCGGTAGAGTGCCATGGCATAGCTCACAGCAACCTCCAACTCCTGGGCTCAAGCAAGTTTCCTGCCTCCGCCTCCCAAGTTGCTGGGACCACAGGCGCCCGCCACAACACCTGGCTATTTTTTTTTTTTTTGGTTGCAGCCATCATTGTCGTTTGGCAGGCCTGGGTTGGATTCGAACCTGCCACCTTAGGTGTATGTGGCTGGTGCTTTAGCCACTTGAGCCACAGGCGCTGAGCCTCTGAAAGAATTTTTGAATGCTGTATACCTACCCCTGTTTCCTATCCCTGCCAATGTGGGAATTTCCAAAAGAAAATTGCCATTGAGGGTTGTTACACAGGCTCAATATGCTGTACTAATTAACTGAGACTGTTTCAAATGGGACCCAAACCTATGACTGGTTTAGTGGAATGTGAGGAAAGTCAGATTTTTTTCCTTTAAACTCTAGGATGATTAAATACTGGTTAACATTTATTATGTTCCAGGCCTGATTCTAAGCACTTTCTATGGTTTATCTCATTCAATCTTAACGAAAGAATGAAGTGGGTACTAGAATTATCCTCATTGTATAGAGAACTGAAGTGCCTGGGGCTTACGTGACAGGGAAGAAAACTTAAAACCCAGGCATTTGGCTCCAGAGCCCATGTTCCCCATCTCTGCATTCCCCTAACTCCTTCAAAGGCAAAGACTATCTCTTCCTAGTGTGGTCAAGCCCCCTGGAGTCATCACAACAGCATTCGCCTAGAAGCTCAGAAGTATCTTTGAGTTTCTGTTTTCCACAGAGATTTGTACATTGCAGATGGGAAGGTCTGCTCTGGCTTCCTGGGAAGGGCCTTCATCAATGTTTGGGCTGTGCTATAGTTTCAGCATGTACACCAAGTGTCTCCTTAATGGAAGCCACAGCTCACTTTTCCAAACCCAAAGGGGCAAAGTGACATTGTAAAATTCTTAGAATGTCCCTTGACTCAACCATACCTAAGTTTGTTGCAGGGGTGTCCACCCTGTGGCCTGCAGGCTGCATGCAGATTATTTGAGGCCTTTTTGCGTATCTGTGGTGGCAGGTACCATGAAAAGAGTGCACAGATCTTTTTTGTGCCCGTCCATTTTCATTAGTGTTTATGTCTGTAATGTGTGGCCCAAGACAACTCTTCTTCCAATGTGGAGCAGAATGAAAAAATAGTTGGGTACCCAAATCTTATAGAATCACGTCCTTGGTGAGCTTCTTTTTCCTTCAGGACTTGAAGACATCGTCCAGAGGTAAATCTGATTTGGAGAGGAAAAGAAAAAAAGGGGGAAAAAAAGCAAAAAAGTAAACAAGGGAAATGGTGCCTCCTTGTTAAAAAATTTTTAACTTAAGATAGAATCAAATTCTTCTGGAAACAAAAACTGCACAGTCATAGCTGTTATTAGGGGAATAAAGCAAGCTTGGAGAACGAAATGCTTGTCCTCCTAAGTTTTGATTACTATATTATCTTTGGGCCAAATTCTCTCATTAGATCCAAATAAATGTTTTTCACCATGAGCAAGAAAAGCTTTAGACAAGTTCCTTTTCCCAGAAGTCTGTGAATAAAATGGAAACCCCCTTTTCTGGTTGTGGAAAAAACCCAAACCAAAACAAAACCCCCCAACCTTGCAGCTCCTAATTTCCTAAGTGCCCTCTGGCTTTGCTAGGTGGCGCCGCAGGCTAATCCATGGGTCTTCCTCTGCTCTCCTGGCTGCCTTCTGTGGGAGGGGAGGAAGAGAGGACGAGGACGGCTTCAGTTTCTGTGCATCCCCTGCAGGGTTAGGACCACTGACAGAAGGCGACACGCACTGGCCAAGTCTCTCCTTTTCCTGATTGATGTCAGCTGGCAGTAAAGGGGGGCTCTTGGCCATGCACTTTGGCTTTTTTTTGAGGGAAATTCTGGGGGATCTTACACTTGATCCTAAATATTGCATTTCTCTCTGAGTCTCCTAAAAATTGTTTAAATATTTTGGGAAGACAGCTTCAAGCTCACATTAAAGAATGAAAGCTGGGACAATAATTCAGAAGTTTGTACCAGCTTTGTCTCAGTGCCGTGAGCAAAGTCAGCCTGAGGGAAAATCCCGATTCCTGTCCTTCCCCGGGAGCCCCCTTGCTTCCCAGCCTCCATACAAATGGGCAACCTTTCCCATCCCTGCATTTCTCAGAACCAAAGTGAAAATAAAAAATGTGTATCTACGGATTTTCGTGACTGCATTGTGAATTTACTTTTTCTGAACCCTTCCTAAAGACATTTATTTGAGTAACTGCAGGCATTTGTACAATGTGGTGTCCATCTTGATGCCTCTATCTATTTCAACCTTGAGAAATTTATCATCCTGTCCTACATTTATCTCTGTCACAGCAACAACGCTTCTTTTGGCAGTAAACATCAGTAAACTTAAGTGCCATGAGTCATATTTTCAATTTTTAATTAAATCGTGGTCTAGCTAAAGTTTGATTTATTTCGGTCCGAATTAATTTAGACCATGGCCCCCATAAATTTACATAGTTTATTTAACACAGCTCCAATTGTATAGATTGCAAAATCCCTTAGAAAGATGCATTATAGATTGCACTTTATGAAGCAGAGTGTGGTAGAATGTGATTTCTAAGGGTGGTGGTAACTTTATTTTTAAAACTAACATCCTAAAGGAAATCTGTTGTATTCCTAAATAAAAACATTTACGAGATCTTTAAAGACATGGCATCCCATATGTTTTCACTCTAAGAGTTTTAGTGATATGACACAGTCTGATTAAGTGGTGCTGATGTGTGTTTTTTTTTTTCTTTCTTTCCCAGAATGGTTACAGAAGGTCATAAATCCATACATAAGCATCCTGCAAAAAAACTCATCTGCCTCGCTCAGATAGCGTTGATACTATTTTAAACAGCAGGAGTGTGAGTCATACCAATATCACTTTCCTAGAATTCTGATAAAAAAGCATCCCAGCTAATTAATGTTCCCAGGAAAGGGTCACAGCTTACAGGAAATGAATTGGAAGGTGACAAGAGGAGAGGGTGGGGAACTCAGGACACCCTGGCTGAGGACTGTTGGCGAGATCCTTGTTCCCGCAGCCAGGAACTGACAGCAGTCACGAGGAAGCCAGTAAATCACGCTGCACATTTAAACTCGGATCTGACCAGGTTGGCAATGCAGGGGCGGAGAGAGAGGGGGAATGAGGGAAAGGAGGGAAGGACGATGAGAGATGCCGCTCAGAGGGCTGGGGAGGGAAGAGCGCGGTTCAGGAAAGCAGCCACGGGAATAGCCATGAAACCCCCTCTGCTGCTGATCTGGTCTGAGCCCTGCGGAAAAGTTGTTTTTGTGGGTTTGGGGTTTTATGGAACATCTGAATGTTAAATACGATGGAATGAGTATGACTAGCAATTCCGCATTCATGACTCAGTTGGATTTGTGGCCCATAGCGGATCATCGCGTAACCCTCAGAGGGGAAAATGAGTCAGATATCTCTTCTGCAAGAAGCAAAACGAAATTTGCTTTGTGGGAAGAAAGCAAGCTCCCCGTACTGCATGCACGTCTCTCTGTGGACATTTGCCCTCCTGCCAGCTATGACCTGGGGGGCTGGAGGGGGAGGGACAGGAGGAACCCATGACCAGGGCTGCGTGCAAGTGCTCAGGCTGCAAGTGCTCCGGCTTCCAGGTCATTCTTTACATTAGGTTATAGTCTTTACATTTCCAAACAAATTAGGTTATAGTCTTTACATTTCCAAACAAATCGTCAGGGCACACAGTCCCACAGAGGGTTCGTTTTTCTCATGAATGGTTTGATGAATGTGAAGCATTTGCAGAAGTCTAAAATTCAAATTCAATCAAATTTTCATTACATGCTTAATAAATTTATTCATCAAAAAGAAATCGGATTCTTCCAGGAAATCTGGGAAGAGTAGGTGTCATACTTCTAGCAATTCCTGAAAATCCTCATGGATTATTCATTTTCCTGGTGGGAGGGGCTATGAGGGCCCTGTTGGTTTCCAGATGCATAGCTTTAGTTGTCTTGAGAAGAGGCTGTAAACTTATTTCTAGAAATGTCATTTTGGTGTGTTTTATTGCACTTTTCATGGAGCATTGTGGTAAGGAGGGTATGACTATTATACAATTCAATAAAATGTCAGATATGACAAATTGCTAAAAGTTGAGGCCATTGGTGCTGACCCCAAGGAATCAATAGGGAACATTTGCAGAATCCTCTACCCTGCTCAGCTCCTGGCAAGAGCCCTTATGGATCCACTGTGCATGCAATGAGAAGAAACATTGGGTTTCAGTGAGAATTTAAGGAACTATTTGCCAACTCATCAACACTGGAAAGTCCCATTTGAATGTTACATTGTTTTTGTAAAAATGAGGGCTCTATAGAATGGAAGTAAGAAGCTAATAGAACCTGAATAATGTTTATACTGTATCACAAGAATTGTGTTAAAAACCCAGCTCCATAACTAACTAGCTGTCTGGGCAGAGACAAATCTGATTCTTCCTCTTGAGTCTCAGTTTTCCAGTAGGACTGGGATTTTTAATCAGTGCAAGCCTGTTTAGCTCTAAACTACCTTTCAAGACTCCTGAATTTCCTTTTTTATATTCTGGATATATCAGAACAAGGAAATACAAGTAGTTGATGTTTCCCCCCAGATCTCCTGCTATCCTTTATAGAATGTATACAGGGTATGTTTTCTGGACAGGGAAGTCATTGTAATATATTACTTACATTGTTTTGGTAAAATCTGTACTTGCAAAGATGCAGTTTCAGTCCTGACCTTTTTGAATGCACATGGAAAGCAGAATCACCCTTGACATTTGTAGGTTCAACCTAAAGAGTAGACATCATCATTAAAGTTAGGGTGGCGGTCATCTAACAGAAGAGACAGAAATGACACTAATATGCATCTAAGTTAGATCTACACAGAACAGAAAAGTTCTTACAGGACAAATATGTGCAAGGATAGTTGGGGAATGGATGGAGTTAGGCCAGGACAGCTGATAGCAGGCAGCTGAGCTGGGGAACGTGCTGCTTTGGCAGGCAGGTGGTCCCATTCTTGGTGAAACTTCACTGCTGACCTCATCTCTTTTATTCTCACCTAGGCATGGAAAATAGGAAGAACAACCTTTTCTGGCTTGGTTATTGTTTGCACATGGCTGCTCCATGGCTCATGCCATGCCCTGACCTGATTTGAAGGAAGCACGCTCCTCCTCCTTTTTTTTTTTTTTTAATTTCAACCTCTCTTGCCTTTCCTGAAGTTAATATGCAGTGTGTGAAAGGGTTCTTTATCCAAGGATTCTGCAAAGTCGTACAGCCTTACAGAGCGTGGGAAAGGACGATGAAATCCAGAGGCTTGTTTTCTTGTATCACCCTGGGTGCAAAGCTCTACCACGTAGACCTGTGTGCACATGTGTGTTGTGTGTATACAGTGAGGGAGTAAAGGGAGCCTTATGGGAGTTCCATGAGAGAGCTTCCTGGGCCTGAAGAAGGTATCTGTGATGCTTAATTTCATGTGTTAACTTGGAGGGTGTTTGACTTAAGGATGGTGTGAAGGTAGTGCTGGACAGCAGCACTGACCCACAGCTCCCATCAGCCATGTAATCACAAAGGTAAACAACTAACACCCTATAATGTACTATATTCAATAAATTATGTGAGATATATAACACTTTACTATGATATAGGCTTTGTGTTGGGTAATTTTGCCAAACTATAGGCTAATGTAAGTGTCCCCCTATTTAAGGCAGGCTAGATTTATTAAATGCATTTCAGATTTATATTTCCAGCCTATAATGGGTCCATTGGGACATCACCCTACTGTAGGCCAAGGAGCATCTGCACACTCTCATGTCTCTGCCTTCACTTCTCTTGCTAAGGTACACCCCTCTACTGCATAGAAAAATGATCAAGTCCTACTATTTTGTCCTTTTTAGTGGTTTGAAACCTCAGGCATTCTCTATAATGTCCTTTCTCCTTGAGCCACTGTCTGCTAGTCCAGTAGGAAAAAAACAGTGAACTCTGGTTTCTGAGACCACTGACTTAGAGAGGGTAGTGATATCCCTACAGGCCTAAGCTTTGACCAGAGGGAAAAGGTAAAGGGCCTCTACTCTGACCTGTGTCTTGCTGTATCTCTGAATGTCCAAAATTAAACCTACTTCATTATAACAAGGATTAGTTCTCTTCTAAATATAACTTTTTATTTAGCATGAAAAACTTATACTCCTCTTATTCACATAAGTTTGGCTCTCTTTCATGAAAACTAGTACTGAAACCCTTTGTATGTGTGGAAGGGTGTGGATTTGGCCCCTCTTTGCCCTTGGTTACATTGTCAAGTTATATTTCCTTCACTGACAATGAAGAGTTTCCATCCAAATGCCTTTTCCTGTCCTTAGAATAAGGGTTGAGAGTAGGATAAATTTCATTTCTCTTTGTACTCCAAATTTAGGGCAACCTGGGCAAAGACTGAAAAGTGGGGAGTGGAGGTGGGGAAAAGGAGGCAATATTCCAAAGAGCGGCAGGGGGTGTCCATAATATGGTGTGGAGGATAGTCTCTGAGGGGGACCTCACCATCTTTGCCCCTGGGACTTTATACAATTGGGATTTCCATCCTTTGAGGAGACATTCTCCTTTTTTGCCTTTGAAAAAGTAAGCTGCCATGTTGTGAGCTGCCTATGAGTGTGGTGTGGCAAGGGGCTGAGAACATCTCAGGGCAACAGGAACCTGAAACCCTCAGTCCTCAGTTCTACAACTGTAAGGAATTAAATACTTCCAGCTGTCTGGAAGAGCTCAGAAGTGGGTCCTTCACCAGTTGGGTCTCAGATGAGACCACAACCCCAACCAACACCTGGTTATAGCCTGGTGACATCCAAAGTAGAGGATCCAATTAGGTTGTTCCTGGATCCCTGACCTAAACAAACTGTGAGATAATAAATATGTATTGTTTTAAGTTGGTAAATTTCTGGTAATATCACACAGCTATCAATAACTAACAAACTCATTAAAAGGAGTTTGGCCTTGGAAAGGGAAAGAAAATGCATATCCCTCTGGTAAAGACCTTTGAGAGCAAAAGAACTATGTTCTGAAAGATTGGAGATGGATCCACAGCAGGTGAGGACAATGCTTTGCCCTACACTGTAATGAAAATTTTTAAGTGGGAAGAGGCTGGGTGGATAAAAAGGGTAGAAATTTAGCAGTCCTGTTAAAAATTAACCAGAATGAGGAAGGAAAACAACAGTGAGAATCAGCAAGAAAAAGGCTGAATAAAGTTTTGTAGCAGAGAAGGGGGATGATTGATTTTTTTAGGGTGGGGAATTGAAGCAAAGCAAAAATCTGTATTTTACAAAAATGACTAGCATTGGGATTTGGGTCATGGTGCTGGAAAAGGTGAAGGTGGTAGTAGTGGTGTTGAGATGTTAGGGAGAGTTTTGCCCTCAGATTGTGGGTGGCAGGTGAGGGAAATATTGCTAAAAAGGATACTTAAGGGGGCAAAGCAGCAAGATGGGCTCATGGTGTGGTTCTAGGGGCTGTGAGTCAGAAGGCCTATATTTGAGTCCCAGATCTATTGAACATTAACTGTGTCACCTTGGCCAAATGACTTATATCTCCAGACCATAGTTTCCACATCTGTAAAGTGGGGCTCACTGTAATACTGGCTAACAGGATTATTGTGCTGGGTCAGTGAGGCAATATATGAGAAGAGGTGTCCAGCCTAGCACAGGATGAAACCCATAGCCCTAATTAATGATAGCTTTAGAAAAATAATGACTGGATGAGAAGTCATAAAATTTGGTCAAGTTCAGCCTTGCCGTGGTACTTGTAGTGATTGGGAGCAAACCATAGCACCTCTTTGAATTGAGGTTGCCGGCAAGATGTCAAGATCATTCCAGCCAGTGATTTTCCTCCTTGGCTGCATATTGAAATTGTTCAGGGTGATTTAGAATGTATGGATGCTTGGGCTCCACCACTAGAGGTTCTAGTTTAGTTGGTCTGGGGTATGGTCTAGGCATCAGGAGTTTAAAAAATTTCTTAAGTGATGCTAATGTATAGTCAAGCTTGAGAATCACTACTAGGTCTCTTTATCTATTCCTTAATGTTCACTCTTGCTGTTTTCCAGTGTTATCTGTTTTGTTTTCCAGATAGATGGAAAGTTCATATAGGTTCACTGATGTCTTATCTTCTGTAGCCTAGAAGAATATAAGGCACACAGGACCAGAAGCTGAAAGGCTTGGGTTCTCTATCTAGTTTTTCTTAATTGGCTCTGAGACACATGGTCTGGGTCACAATATTATACAGTTTCTGGGTCTTCTAGAAACCATTACAATTACTTTACCTGCTTTGGGTCACTTATTCCCTTAGACTGATGAGACAGGTTCTATTATTAGCCCCAGAGCTAATAACAACACAGACTAGTTAAATGACTTGGCCAAGGTCACACCCCTGTGCTTTTGGATGTGCATGTTGGAAGCCTGAGCTCCCACCATGAACCATTCCATCCTCATCTCAGCTGGACTATCCCTGGGTCCCTCCCAGCTCTGATGTTCACACTTTTGCTGTCCACATCAGTATTGAGTGGAAACATCGCTTGGTGGGTGATCTGGTGCCTATCAGTCAAGGATTGATTGTTAAATCAAGGAGCTGATTTCAGACTGATATGTCAGAACAAAGAGGGCAGACGGGTGGAAGCCATGCCTTAGGAGGGCAGCTCTGTTTGAGAGGATGACCAGGTGAAAGGTACATGGCAAGTCAACCCCTGTGCATCCCTTTGTGCTCTTGGCCTTCTATTTAACTGAGCAACTGGGCAGAGGAATGTGTAAAGTCAGCCAAAGGCTAGTTTAGCCTAAGATGAGGAAAGCTGAATTTTTCTGCATAAAATAAGTATCAGGAATTTGAGGGAAATAGAACCTACCAGCTAGAATAAAAAGATCAAAAAGCCTCTTGAGTAAAAGTAAACAGTAATTCCACAACCCATTCGAGGGGAATAGTGTTGATCATGAAGAAGGATAATGAGGAAAACAGATGATGTTGCCGGAGATCAGAGTGGAGAGAAGTTTAGTGGAAGCAGGAAGATGTGTCAATGGAAACATAGGTCTCCCGGGAATCCTGAGATATACTGGATGAACACTGTGCTTAAAGAAATTTAACTTAATAGAGTACAGTAAGATCCCGCTCTGAGGGGCCTGGGACACGCAGGTAACCAACGTGTAGGTTATTCAAAGTAAAAGAAGTTGAGATAGAAGTTCCAAGTGTGATTTCCCCAGTGAAACAGAGTAATAAAACTGAGATTTCATAATCTATATAGATTTTGAAGAAAAGAAGAAAGCCAGAGTAACTCCTTCAACTGAGCGGGGTTTAGACAACACTGCTCTAAATCAGATATTTCCTGGGTCCTACATATGTCTACAGGGGCCCTCAATTCTAGCGAAAACTGGAATTTCAGGGCTCTTCAGAATACTGCTCTCTGGCCACACTGCAGGGAGAAAGGCAGGTTTGAGCAGGGAGTAGCCTTGACTTCTAAAAGCTCCCCAAAGAGGTTTCCTGTGAAGCCAAGGTTTGGAGGTACCGTCCAGAGAGCTACGCTGAAAGCACACACCTGCGGATATGAGCAAAGAGACTTAGTTGCAGCTTAAAGCTTGTATGATTTTCTATATTTTAGGCTTTATTTATTTATTTATTTTTTTTGAGAAAGTCTTGCTCTATTGCCTGGGCTAGAGTGCCACAGCCTCCTCCTAGCTCATAGCAACTGCAAACATGTGGGCTTAAGCAATCCTCCCGCCTTGGCCTCTCAAGTAGCTGGGGCTAGAGACACTCGCCACCATTCCAGCTAATTTTTGGAGTTTTAGTAGAGACAGGGTCACTTAGTCTTGGACTGACCAAGCGAACCTTGGTGACTCCCAGAGTACTAGGATTACAACGTGAGCCACCGCACACAGTACATTTCTCAGTTTTAAACTTATTTGTCATCAGTCACATTGTTTTAGTCGAGTGTTCGGAAGTTAACAGGAATGTTAATATTAATTATATGAATATCAGGAAGTTAATAATCAGAATATTATCCAGGATACAGAGTATGTCTTTCCGTGCATATAATCCTGGCAGGAACTTTCCCCAAGGGAAAACTGGAGACATTGGGTCACAGTCCCTGGAAGGTGCCTTGAGATGTCTTGGCATCTGGATAAAGGAAGAAGACAAGAACACAGCTGGCTCAGAGACACGGAGAGGCTTCAGGTCTCCTGAGAAACCCCCCTCTTATACCAGGACTAGAAGTTCATATCTTGAAGAGAAGGAAGAAAGTTTAGAAATTATCTAGTTAAAACCTCTGTTGTTACTGAATTTTTTTTTTTTAATTGAGGGTTGGAGAAGTACTTGCTCAGAAACCCAGCCACTTAGCAGCAGAACTAAGAGTAGAGTGAAGTCTTTGAACAACCAGCCCATTGCCTTTTCTCTTAAAATTCTCTGTCCTTCCAAGGCAGGGACTAGTCTGTGGCTGCCCTTAGGAGCAGGAATCCAACGTCAACCCCCACTCCACTTTCTGTTAGTATGTGACTAACAGAAAGTATTGTCGTCCCAGCAGTTAGTGATAGCTGGGTGGGATACATCAAACTTAGGAACTTGAACATGGGAGAGAGAGGAAAATGTCAAATCTGATGGGAAAGGGCAAAGAAAGCTGGTGGGACAGGAGAATGAGGGCAGACAGAGACCCCGTGGCTCAGGCTAGCCTCTGGAGACGAACATGAGATGGAGGCTCCCAGGACACTGCAGATGGGAAAAGAATGACTTGATGTTGAAAGTATTTACACATGGACATGTTTTAAATGAACAAGTGCCCCAACCACCCACCCATCCAGGGACTCAAAGCTGGCCCCCAAAGGCTGGCTTCAAATGACTCAATCCCATTACCAAGAATCACTTGCATTAAGGCTATTTCTGCTTCATCCAAAAGGTTTTCAGTTACCTTCAAAGTCAACAGGAAATTAATCAGCAAGTAGAAAATTGAAAGACGATCTCATCTCACTGTAGGAGTCATTAAAATAAAAGCAGATTTGGCAAAATAGCAAGGTACATTTTTATAAATCTCTCTTACCCCCTTACTTAATAAGTTGGAGACTCCAAAACTACAAGTCCAGGGAACAAGGCTCCCTGAGGGAGAGGGTACACACTGTCCTAGGACCTGCACCCCTCTGCGGAGCGTGCCAGCCCGTCACCGTCCAAATAGCTTCTTTGTTGTCTCAAAAAGCCCCTGGAAACCCAGCCACGTTCTGACACGGTCTATTTAAAACTCCCTAGACTCATCTCAGGTCACATCTCCGTCCGTATTGTTTCACTTGCCTCTCCCCTCTAAGCTCTTGGGGGGAAAGAGCTTTTTTCTTTTTTTGTTTTGGAATGATTTTATTTATTATTATAAGCCTGGGTGGAGAACACACTTCCTTGCTTATCATGCAGTTATGTAGAAGTTTTAAATAATAATACCTGGATGCAGTAGAGAACATAAAACCCTGCCTAGCATATAACCTTTGCTCTGCCATCCTGAATATCTGGGGAAACAGCTTCTCTCAGTTTTCCTTATTATGGGAACGAAACACCCTAAGACCCTAAATTAAATAACTGATACATGGGATGATGGTTAGAAAAATTTTCTCATTTTCTTGGACTAGCTTCTAACCTATTGATCTTAAAAAGGTCCCTTTCTCCTACTGCCCCAAAATTGGGATTAAGAGAGTAGTTACTGACTCAGTGCACTCACATGGGGTCATAGCTAAGACCGCTGGAGTTGCAAATAATAGAAACCAAATCCAGTTAGCCTTGGCAAAGCAGGACTTTTGTTGGAGAATCAGGAGGGTATCTTACAGGACCTAAAGCAGCTGGCAGGGGCCATACTCTTTTGCACTCTCTCTCTCTGCCTCTCTTATTTGTTTCCTGACTTCTACTAAATGTGAGTTTAATGAGTCTTGGGGTTTTGTCTGGTTTGTTACCTGCAGGCTTGCCTAGACCTGGACCCATGCCTGACATAGAGTAGTTGCTCATTTAACATTTGTTACTCGATTGCTTTGCAAGCCAGCTTCCTGTATTCTTCTACCTGCGTGCCAAAAAGCAGTCTCCCCATAGCACCTAAGTTTCCACCTTTGAAATTCAGCCTGGTATAAGGTGTTCACTGGTTCTGATCAGTGAACTCTGTCTAGAGCATGGGTTTCTCTAGCACATACAACTAGGCAGAGGTGCTGTTTGTATGAAAAGGAAGTGTTTGGAGTTAGGAAGATAGCATCTCTGGACACGTAGCTGTGACAGATGCAGACCGCTTTTGGGAAGTGGTACATGGTAATTCCCAGATGGAACCCTGTTTTAATGAATAACGAACTAGAGGCGACTACATCTGTTCCTGTAGCACAAAACTTTCTTACAACATTGCTGAGATGTTATCAGCCAATCCCTCTCTGGATATCCCCTGGGGACAAAGAAAGCACTATTTTTCAACAGCTGTTCATTCCATTTCTTTTCTTTTCTTTTCTTTTTTTGAGACAGAGCCTCAAGCTGTCCCCTTGGGTAGAGTGCCATGGCATCACAGCTCACAGCAACCTCCAACTCCTGGGCTCAAGCAAGTCTCCGGCCTCTGCCTCCCAAGTAGCTGGGACCACAGGTGCCCACAACAACGCCTGGCTATTTTTTTGTTGCAGCCATCATTGTTGTTTGGCGGGCCTGGGCTGGATTCAAACCTGCCACCTTAGGTATATGTGGCTGGTGCCTTAGCCAGTTGAGCCATAGGCACCGAGCCTGTGCATTCCATTTCTTTCTTTCTTTCTTTTTTTTTTTTTTTTTTTGCAGTTTTTGGCTGGGGCTGGGTTTGAACCCACTACCTCTGGTATATGGGGCCGGTGCCCTACTCCTTTGAGTCACAGGTGCCGCCCTGTTCATTCCATTTCTAAAAACACATTTGATTGTTAGAAAATCCATATACACAGGTTACTACAAAAGACTTGGGACAGACTATGTTAGGGCTCATTATTTCACTTCCAAGAAACAGTCAACAGCGTCCTTTCTGACTCACCCGTGCAAGTTTCCCCTTGCTCAGCTTGGCAGTGTTTTTTTTTTTTGGGGGGGGGGGCCTTCATTTGTTTTCCATCCAGATGGATTTTACGTCTGTCGAGTTTGGGGTATCTCAAAACTTTTGTAACGCCCACCTATTTATGGGCATTTTTTTTCCAGTGGTCTGAGCTCTTCCTTTTGGAACCTAAGAGAGTAAGTTCTTCTTCCATCCAGCAACCCTTAGAAAACTATTGTGAAGAACCTGATTATGTCGTCTTGAAGGCTTTTCCTCATGGTAATCAATAAATGCCATCTGTGCACTCATTGTCTTGTATTTAGAATTGCCTCTCTCTGCTTCCTTAAAAATGAATCAATAACTCAACTGTGGATGGAAGATGGGCCTCCCAGACTTTGTGCTGCATGATCTTGGTCTCTATCTAAAGGAAGGGCTTCATGGGCGTGCTCAGGATTCTTTTCACCCTCCCTTTAGAGAAGTAACAGTTTTCATCAGCAGTGACATCTGCTTTAAGGAACACGTGTTACCTTCTAGAGATAAATGGCTAAAGAAGCTAACATGTATTGGCTGGCTACTTTCTGGACTAATGAAGATCTATCTTAAACCTCCCTGTCCTTCCAAGGCAAGGACTAATCTGCGGCTGCCCTTAGAAGCAGGAATCCAATGTATCTAACTGGTAACTTGTTGCTGTTCCAAACCTAATGACATATTTATTAAATCTATCAGCTCCTTTATATCTTCTCTTTTGAAGGCTAAACATCTATTTGTTTTAAAAAAGCATTTAATTCACATAATTTAACACATTTAAAGAGCACCAGCTACTTTTGAGGACTTCTCCTAGTTGTTGGATAACAGATTAAGAACGAGATTTCTACCTCCAAAGAATTCATAGCGAAACAAAAATAGGAAGCTGAGTAAACAGGTGACCGTAAGCTAGGAGAAGCGCTATGACAAAGGCACAGGTAAGAATCAAAGGCAATGGGGAGTAGGAAGAGGCCTGGGGACAGGGAACCCAGGGAATGCTGCCTGGCAAAGGTGGCACCTGAGATGAGTCTTGAAGGATATGTAGGAATGAGCCAAAGGAAGCAGGATGGGCAAGGGAGGGAGACGGATGGATGAAGCTGCATAGGATTGAGCTGCAAAGTTCTGCTGCACTGGCCCAGGCGTGTATGGTCACTATCGGGCTTGCTCACGTGTTAGGGGTCAGGCGGCAGGTCAGGGGCTGGCTGGTCTTGGGTGGGCCCACGTGCTGGCAGTGTACTCACTGTTGGCTGGGTGCCGAGGCAGTGCGTTTCTCATCACAGCACAGGCTAGACTGGGCTTGTTAAGACGATGCTGCCAAGGAGAGTGGAAACATATGGCTAACGCAGACCCAGGTCTGGAGCCCGCACACCATCGTTTTTGCCACATTTTACTGACCATGGCCAGTCACAAGACCTCTTTCGATTCAAAAGACAGGGGACTCTTGCTAGGAGGTGCTGCAAGATCTCGTTGCAAAGCCTGTATGTATAGAAAAGAATATGTGATTGTAGCCAACTGAAGTCACTTTTGCAATAAAGATAGCATAAGAAATTTAGATAATTGGAGTTTATCTTGACAAAGACAGGAGAGATTAAAAGGACATTAAATTACCTGATAGTTAAAACATGTCCTCCCTTAAAAAAAAATACTATGTTTGATAAAGCTAAAGCCTCCTGACAGCCATGTCCTTGTTGAGTGAGGTGAGGTGGGGGGTGTTTTCTGGACACCACCCTCCAGAGCCTGCTGCAGGTTAATGTGGATCCCTCCTCAGCACCCTTGGCCCCTCGTGGTTCAGGGACTTAGAAAAGCCACGTGAACGTCTTTGTCCCTCAGACCATATCCACTTCCCTGCAAGGATATCCTAAGAAACTCTGTTACCTGCTTCATGAAATCCAGATCCACCGTGTCTACATTCCCTATTGGTTCTTGGTCTAGTGCACTTGTCAGAAAAGAGGATGAAGTTGGTCCAGTCCAACTTGGCTTTATAACTCTCTTTTTCTATATTCACATCTTCTTTAGTAATAACTTATTCTAGAATGTTCCTCAGGCTCCATAAGGTAGTGACTATGATTCGAGGCATCCACATTGATCCACTTTTTGAAAACTGGGATTCAGTTCCTTCCATCTCCAACATTCCTTAAACACAATGGGCAGCATTTACACTATCTCATCCCCAGGTCCTTTCAAGTTCCCTGAGATAAAATTCACAATGCAAGTTAGATCTGCCACATACAGGGTTAGGCCTTCTCTTGCCTGGATCTTCAGTTCTCAGCCAGGGAGCTGCAGTCTTCTATTTGATGGGGTTGGGGGGTGGGGGGGGCAGGGTGGAGAGGGAATTACACGTGTTCTTTCTTAATTCTGTCCTCAATTTATATTGTACCACACACCCTATTTGACTGATCTCTAAATTTTTTGGCATCTTATATCTAGCATTTAATTAAAGATAAAACTTTGGAATGTTTTTCTGGAAGTAATCTCAAGAAACTGTTAGCAATGGTTATATTGGGGGATGAAGCTGGCGCAGGCTTGGTAGGGACAGAAGATTTCAGATTTTTCTTTGGCATTTTTCTCTGTTGGTTGAACTGTCTGAGTATGCCAAGGAGACTTATATGGAAAACGGAATTATGGAAAATGTTTCTTTATTTTTTTTCTAATTCCTCTCCCTTTATTGAAAAATATTTTAAATAGTGAAAATAATCTTTTTATTATTGTTTCCACAACAGCAACAAATATGACGTAGACATGGAGCACTTACTTTGTGCTGGCCACCACACTAACGGGCTCTGTGTTTTCTGTTCCACACCCGAGTGAAGGAGGATTTCTAACCCACAGCTGGAAGGCAGGAAGTAGAGGCCCAGAGCATCTATGCAACTTGTCTAAGGCCACACAGCTTCTAAGTCATTGCCAGCGTTTACCCCTAGTTTTATCTAACTCCATAGTGAAGGTTTTGTCCACCATGTGCTAATGACTCCTTCCATCTTTTAATGAATATCCTTTTAAAATCTGGGGTCATCAGAGAACACCTTGGGCAGCCATGTGAATTTATGCCCCCCTCTCCTGTCCTGGGCCATTGGCCTTAGATGGAATTGCAGTTAGAATGTCTTGATGGGCGTCTGAGCTTTGAAAATCTTACCATTCGTGTTGAAAGCACTTGTCTGACTGAGCTGATGCTACTCTTTCCTGTTTTCCCCAAAGCCGAAGCTGCCACTTTCTTCCTAGTTGCTATTTTCTTAACTAACTAGTTTGTCCCCATTGATCAAACTTTAGGGTAGAATAATTTTTCTCCTTATCATTTTCTCCAACTCCCAGGAGATGAAGCGGTTGTAAGCCACATGAATTATTCATTGCATATGTTGTTCTTAGCTGACCTTAACCCGATTTTACCACATAATAAAACGCTCTGAGTCCTGCATTCTGCTGGTTACTCTGAGTTTTGTTTGTTTGATCATTGTAAACCCAACTGAACTTTGAGTCTGGGAATAGTTTCCAAGTTTCTGGAAATAGTAAGTGGCTCCCCCATCTTCTGTTGTTGCTATACATCAATTTTGAAAAGAAATTTAACCTCAAAACCCTCTTTGATTCTTCCCTTTCACTTGCTCCCCCATATTTAATTAATGACTGTTCTCTCTTCAAAATAGCTCTTAGGTCCTACTTTCATAACCACTTTTACCACAATAAATAAAACAAGTTCAGGCATCAGAGCTTTTTAACCTACAGTGTGGCATTAACTTCTGAACGGGACCCATAGTCATGAAGATTTTCTCCTGGGCATCCATCCCACCCTGAATGGCTCTTCTATACGGGTTACACAGATCCCACTTCCCTTCCCTGTGACTGGCTTAAGGATGGACAAGTATGTGCACAGAAGTGTGAGGAGATATCTGCTATGGGCCTTTGGAATAATATCCTTGCTCCTAAAAAAATAGAAGAGTGAATTCCTTTGCCTCCTCTGGCTGCGTGGCATCTGGAGTGACAGCAGGATCGCTGATGGCCTTTCCTCCTCTGCTGCTCCTGGGGCCTGTCCTTCTCGTGCGTTTCTTGTTATGTGCAATTTCAACTGTTGATATTTTACATTGCAAAGCATGGCAACAGATATGCCAGCCCCTGGCATATAAAGCTCCCAACTTCCATCTTTCTCATGCCGGATTAACCACTCAGAACATGGGAACAGGAACACTTTCATGATTTTGTACTTGTCTTCTAAGCTACCTGGAGGGAAGGAAGTAGTAGCTGGAGCTCAAGACTGTAAGAATCTGTACAATTCTGCAACTTTGTTACATGCTTGTTGTTATTAAAATATTATTCCATGTCTGTGCATCTTCTTCCATTCAACAAACACTTATTGAGTGCCCAGTGTCAGGTGTTATGCTATATGCTGGAGATGCCAGAAGGGAAAAATGGGTAGGAAACAGTTTTTCTTCCATCAAAGAATCTCTATAGGTTTGTACAGATACACAGCAGGCACAAAGGATGCCACTTAGTAGGTCCCCCCATCCCTTTCTTGTTAACAGAGCTCCAATTTTGTTCAGTTGATAATGTGTCTGGCCAAAGGGGATGATTTATAATTTGTGCAGGAGGATCGTGTGTGTGAAGCTTAAGGGAAAGTACACTAGGGATTTGGGGAAGGATTTTCCTTCTGATAAAAGGCACGAGCCAACCACCTCCTTCCTTACTTCTTGGGGCCCTGTTGTATGAGAATTTGATGTTTGAAGTTATAGCAGTCTTGCTGAAATTGAGGGAAAGGCCTGTCACAGAGAAGTTCACCAGTGCCATATCATTACTGAAATGCTGATCCAACTTTGCAACTGCCCATGTCCAGACTTAATTTTCTATAAGGTAACCAAGTGCCTTTGTTGTTTAAGCCACTCCTGGGATTTATTTTTCTTTGTTTCTTTCTTTCTTTTTTTTAAGAGAGAGTCTCACTTTGTCACCCTTAGTAGAGTGCTGTGGCGTCATAGCTTACAGCAACCTCCAGCTCTTGGGCTTAGGTGATTCTCTTGCCTCAGCCTCCCGAGTAGCTGGGACTACAGGCACCTGCCACAATGCCTGGCTATTTTTCTGTTGCAGTTTGGCCGGGGCCAGGTTTGAACCTGCCACCCTCAGTATATGGGGCTGACATCCTAACCACAGAGCCACAGGTACCACTCTACTACTGGGATTTCTAACCCAAGCAAGGGAGAAATTCATGTCAGTAAGTATTTGAAATACATTATAATAAATGTGATGATAGAGTCATGCATAGGAAAAAAAATAGGGTTAGGGGTACACAAAGATAAGTAATACTCTGCTCCTGACCCTAAGGAGATGCAGACCCAATTAGTGCATATGTGTAGTGCATATAATCAGGACAGTACTAGAAATATGCACAGAGCAATATGGGTGTACCGAGGAGGAAAACCTCATCCAGTTATCTGTAAAGTTTGCTCACGATGGGCGTGAGCTGAAGTGCTTTTGTAGAAGCATCACAGATGTCATGTAGCCACGTAGCGTTCCTCCTTGTGCAATGCATCGGTAGGCCTGTGCTATCAGTTTGTCTAATTACTGATAAGGTTAAATGGGACTAGGAGGTTCAGGAGGTCTTTGCCGGTTTCTCCTCTTTTAATTTCCCTTTTCCCTTTGTTATTAGTAAGTATTTTGTGAGAATGTGTTTTGAGACTTTGTAGATGTATTGTTTCTTATCAAACTTTTGCTCACTAGTTTGAGCACCTATTGATGATTCTTGCTGAATTAGTTAATACAAGGATGTTTGTAAAGTGATCTCCTAAACTCTTCTATATTTATTTCCTGGCATTCTACAAAAAGAGAAGGTTTTCCTCCTCCCTCATTCATTCATCCACTTATTCATGTCAATCTGAACTTAGGAATTTCTGTTTTATTCAATAGGCAATCTGTAAACATTAACTTATTTGGAAGCTCAATTTATCCCAGATTTGGCATTGGAAGCCTCTTCGTATTTCTTCCTGTGCTCTTATTTTTTGAGAATTTTCTTAATTATTGCCTAAGAAGAATATTTGAGTTTCATCTTGAACTTACCCTGTCCTAGCCATGAACTCAGTCATTTCTCCAAGGGACTCAGTCTTCTTTTCATGGAGAACGTTGTAGTATTTAGAAACCAAGATTCTTTCTTCACTAGAATGTAAGTGCCTTGAAGGCAAGGATAAATATTTAGTATTTTTAAATTTCTAAACCCTAGCTAAAAGCTAGTTGCATATAATGTACTCGGGCAATGGTTATTGAATGAATTAATAAATGAAGAACTCACTCTACTATTCTCACTGCATATAGGCGGAAGTGTATCCTTCAAAACTTCTTACTAATCCAAGATTATACATTCCCTTAAATGTGTCCTCCATACCTGCAACCCATGATCTACACAACACACCTTATATTCTCTTCCCTCTGATCTCTTATTTATGCTCTTCTTTTCTTTTTTCTTTCTTTCTTTTTTTTATTGAATGGCAACTGTGTACATTAATGCACTTCTGGGGTACAGTGTGGTGTTTTCACACACAATCCAAAACACTTCCATCAAACTGGTTAACATAGCCTTCATGTAATTTTCTTAGTTATTGTGTTAAAACGTTCATATTCTACTCATAGAAAGATTCACTTGTACCCTTGTAAGATAAACCACAGAAGTGAACCCTCGAATCCCCCTCCCTCCACCCATTCCCCCCCTCTTTCCCCCCTCCCCATATTCTTAGGTTGTTATTAGGTTATAGCTTTCATATAAAATATGGTGTTCTTTTCGTCATGAACACCCCCTCTCTCTTTCTATTCTTCCCAATTCAATCTCATTTAACTAAATCTTTCTTCTTTTAAAAAAGATCTTGT
>CAUYQV010189291.1:0-12985 GCA_963574575.1 Galagoides demidoff
CCTTTCTTCTTTTTGTCAATAAACCAAACAAGAACATACACTGGGGGAAAGACTCCCTATTCAATAAATGGTGCTGGGAGAACTGGATATCCACATGTAAAAGACTGAAACTAGACCCACACCTTTCTCCACTCACAAAAACTGATTCAAGATGGATAAAAGACTTAAATTTAAGGCATGAAACAATAAAAATCCTCAAAGAAAGCATAGGAAAAACACTGGAAGATATTGGCCTGGGGAAAGGCTTTATGAAGAAGACTTCCATGGCAATTGCAACAACAAAAATAAATAAGTGGGACTTAATTAAACTGAAATGCTTCTGTACGGCTAAGGAGACAACAACCAAAGCAAATAGACAACCTACACAATAGAAAAGGATATTCGCATATTTTGAATCAGACAAAAGCTTGATAACTAGAATCTATAGAGAACTCAAATTAATTCACATGAAAAAAGCCGACAATCCCACATATCAATGGGCAAAAGAGATGAATAGAACCTTCTCTAAAGAAGACAGAAAAATAGCTAGCAAACATATGAAAAAATTCTCATCGTCCCTAATTATTAGAGAAATGTAAATCAAAACCACCCTGAGATATCATCTAACCCCAACAAGAATGACCCACATCATGAAAATCTCAAAACTGCAGATGCTGGTGTGGATGTGGACAGAAAGGAACACTTTTCCACTGCCGGTGGGACTACAAACTAATACAATCTTTTTGGAAAGAAGTATGGAGAAACCTCAAAGACCTCAAGCTAGACCTCCCATTTGAACTTGCAATCCCATCCCTGGGCATCTATCCAGGACGAAAAAATCCTTTTATCATAAGGATACTTGCACTAGACTGTTTATCTCAGCTCAATTTATAATCACCGAAATGTGGAAACAGCCTAAATGTCCACCAACCTAGGAAAGGATTAACAAGCTGTGGTGTATGTAGACCATGGAGTACTATTTAGCCATTAAAAAGATGGAGACTTTACATCCTTTGCATTAACCTGGATGGAAGTGGAACACATTCTTCTTAGTAAAGCATTACAAGAATGGAGAAGCATGAATCCTATGTATTCGATTTTGATATGAGAACAATTAATAACCTAGTACATGATGGGGGGTGGGGAAAGGGGAGAGAAGAGAGAGATAGAGAAGGAGGGGGGGTGGAGTGGAGGAAAGGAAGAGGAGAGAGAGGGAAGAAGGAGGGGTGTGGGAGTCTCACTGTGTGACACATCTTATGTGGATAAGACACAATTATAAGAGGGACTTTACCTAACAAATGCAATCAGTATAACCTGGTTTCTTGTACCCTCAATAAATTCTCGACAATAAAAAAAAATTTAAAAAAATTCTGAACAAAATACCTTCAGGAGTGTGGAAATCTTTGTTATCTAAATGAAAATACATCATTTTTCTATATTTACCGAAACCCCCCCCCCCAAAAAAAAAAAACTTGTGTTGAAATGGCTTAGAAGCCAGTTTTGAGGAACTCAAGTATTTCTTATTGTGGAAGAACAGTTACCTTAGGAAGTAATTCTTCATGATTCTTTCATCACCTAAACCATGTATCTGATTCTTTGGAAAAGGGTTTTGTTTTTTGGATGGCCAACTATGGATAGTAAATAAATATAATCACAAGTGGAAATCCAAAATTTAAGCAGCTTTGAAAGATGAATTTTAAATGAGAGATTGAAAATGACATTGGCACCAGTACTTTTTAAAGATATTGTTTTTTCTTGATTTCTTCGAGGGCAAATTTTAGGTACAAATCTGGAAGTAGGGTTAGGTGTAGTTCTCTCTGATATAGAGCACTTTAATCTCTATGTGCTTTTGAGCTTCTTTATGCAAAGTGCCCTGTTGGAGGCTTGTTTCAGACCTAGGGATCCAAACAGAAGTCAATGGGGAAATACATATGATGCCCATGGGCTCACACACACACACACATACACAGCATACAGTGAATATAGGGACATACACACACACACACACATACACAGCACACAGTGAATATAGGAACACATACACACATAGACTATGCTTCTGCATTCTCTAAAAGAATAGAGGGTACTATTTCCTAAAAGCCAATGTTTGCATGCTTTCTAGACTTCTGAGAACTAGGGAAAGTTTGAGTTAGCAGAGAATGAAGCTTACTAGGGATGAAATATTTTTCTCATTTTATCTTTTGTAAGAAAATAGAAAGTGAAAACAAAACAAAATATATAATTAACACTGGAGATATGATTTTATTATTTTCAAGAAAATGCAATATTCTAGATTAAGTTTTACCTCAATAAAAATTGTTGACATTAAAAACCATAAAAGCAAGATATTTCTTAGAACCCTTTAAATATAGAGATATAATTCTTAATGTCATAATAAAGCATTAGGGGCCCCTCTGCTCAGCTACACATTGACTTTATTTCTTTTATTTCTTATTAAACTGATTGTACAATAGATGCATTTTAAAATGTCTCCTGAGTAATAATAATTATAGTTTGGTGTGGCAACCCATGACAGTGCTTGACATCAAATAAAAATTTGCTTTTAAAATGATATGCATATATCTTCCAAATACCTCATTTCTTGCTTTTATGCATGTTATGGAGGAATTCATTTGTGGTGAAGGTATTCACAAATTCACAGCAATGCTATTCTTTCTGATTTTTATATAGCGCTTCTTACCTAATGATCTCAAAATGCAGTACAAACATAATTTTATCTGCTTGCATAGTACTAATCACTACCTACATTCGTGCTTTACAAATGGAGCGAGTGCAGGAAGGAGGTGGGCATGATTTTAAACAAAAGTTTCTGAATTTGGAAAGATGATCCCGAGCTGCTGTGGCAGCGCTCAGATCAGCAGATACTTTGAGAACAAAATATCCTCCATAACATGTTCACAATGCAATATGTAAGGTCAAAAAGGCAAAACACAGTTATGGCAACACCATTTACAGAGAGCAATTTTTTAAAAAGATCTTTATAAAATCAAGAAAGATTTTATAAAGTGAAGGAGTGAAAATCAAGACGAACGGTCAAGGGACAGTGGGCACCGGGATGACAAGCGACTGGAGTGCGCAGGTGGGCGCCTGCTTGAGTGAGCCCAGGAAACAGGGCTCGCCGAACGTGTGTGTTCACCAAATAAGTTGGATCAACAGAGTCAAGTGAGAGGGAGCAAGGATACATTGCTGGGGCGTAAAAGAAAAATGTCCATCTGAGCGTCTGGCACCCCTTGGTCTGATGAGGAATTCACTACCGGAGCCGAGCGGCAGGCTCAGCTTTGGGTTTGCACTTGGCCTCCCAACTCTTCAGCAAGCCGTAAAATGTGCCTTCTCACTTTTCTGCTCGGATGATTTCAAAGCTGTTCTCTGGAGACTAGTTTCTCTAATGGCAAGTTCTAATTGAATTGCGAGCTCACTGAGTGCAGAGGGAGGACCCTGGAAGGAACAGCTCTGCAGAGAGCATGCCTGGGGCTGGAGGAGGGGCATTGCTGGGGCACCTCTCCTCATCCTTCTCACTCACCTAATCCAGATGAGAACCCCAATGGGCAAGGCTTAACATACCTCTTGCTTGATTTCAAAACGGTGGTAGGGTTTTCCCCCCCTGAATTCTCTTTTTGACCCCTGCTGTTTAGCATGTCAGGGAATGGGCTAAGTTAGTTCACTGAATTTTTTTCACTTGCTTCAATCACCATACCATTGAGTGAATAGTGTGTATTCCTTTTACAGTTGTCATTAGAGTCCCAGTAGGTGGTACGTTATTTTCATTTTGCCATTTAGAAAGGCTACTGTGAATTCCTGCAGGCCAAGCTTACCCAGTGCTGCTTATTGTGTGCTGCTCAGGTTCAGTATTACACTCACAGCATTTTGGCAAGTCAGGTCCTGGTGAAAAAGAGTTTACATGAATGCCACAACTGTCTACAAAGAACTGACTCTCAGTGGGTTCCTTGCTTTGAATAATTGCTATGGAGAAGTGGCAGGTGTGATCTTCATTCAAATGTCCTCTTTTGAACGTTTTAAAACAATAACTGAGAAAATGACATGAAGGCTGTGTTGATCAGTTTGATGGAAGTATTTCGGATTGCATGTGAAAACCCCACACTGTACCTTAGAAGTGCATTAATGTACATAGTTACCATTCAATAAAAAAAAAAATGCCAAGTTAAAAAATATATTTCAAAAAAAAAATAGAAACAGCAGCATTATATGTGCAATTGGGGAAATTCACAGGAATCGTTGACATTTATAAAGCAACATTTTTGTACCAGCCTCATCTCTACAAAGAATTGTAGGAGCACATTTCCCTGGACCTGGAGTCATCACCCAAAGTTTGGCCTCTAATCTCCTCTGCACTCGAAGATATTGGGGAATCCTTGGAGGATGGCTGACTTCACATCCTAGGAAGAAGACATCTGGAAAAACCTAGAACATCCTGTTTTGCCAAAAGCAAGGATGCTTTCTCAGATACCAGGAGCTATTCCAGAAGAACAAAGGATCCATTGAAAGATCTCCCTCCTGCCATGTTATAATAACTTGAACATAAAAATAATAATGATTACAATGATGATTAATTAACACAGTTGAGTTTGAAGAGGGCTCTGAAGCTCAGAAAAGAAAAGTAAATATAAAATTTTCCAACAGTTCATTGCATGTGGTGCCAACCTCTTTCTGGGAATGGAATCATGACTAGGCCCAGGCTGCAAGGTGGCCCAGGAATACATCTGCCAGTGCCATGATCAGTTCTAGGAAGGACTTAAGACTCTGGCTGTGCTTCCTTCTCTCTCCCTTCCCCACTCCCGCAGGAGGGACCTGCATTGGCCAGGTAGACATGGCCCTGGGTGAGGCACAACTTGGAGGGACCTGGGTCCCTGGGTGGTCATGGCCCTCAGCCTAGCATGATCAGCTTACATCTGTTGTGTGAGAGAAGCAAATGTCTTGATTCTTCATGTTTCTGTACCGAGAGCCTCTTTGTTTTGGCAGCTTGCATTTGACCTAAGAAATTGTGATGTTAAAGAAAATTATGAGATATGTCCAATTTTTATTAATTTTTTTGGGATTCATTGAGGGTATAAAGCATTAGGTTATACTGATTGCATTTATCAGGTAAATTCCTTCTCATAATTGTGTCCCACCTCCAAGAGGTGTGTCATATACCATGACCTCCCAACCCCCACTCTCCTCCCCCTCCCTGCTCCCTCATTCTTCCTACTCCCACCTTATATTAGCTCATTTACTGGCTTGATAATAGAATTGAGTACACTGGATTCTTACTTCTCCATTCTTGTAGCTGCTTTACCTTAGCATGCGTTCCAACTCAATCCAGTTAATACAGAAGAGAAAATTTAGTATGCATATGTAGTTCACTTATTTTATTAGGTTTGTCTCTGCTTATAAAGTGTGGATATGTGGTTTGGGGGAGGGGGTTGCTTTTTGTTTTGGTTTTTTGTCTGAGCAGATAAGTGTATTTGCTGAACTCTGTGAAAGCAGCCATTCTTGAAGAAAGGAAGCACCAGTGTCTTCCCCCTCGGTGTCCCCAGGAGGGCCAATCCTAGTCTATATCTCAAAAGGTAGAACGTGTGCCAAGATTTCTATGATAGGATATCACTGTCACAGGTACCAGTGATTAGTCCAGGTATAGCAGGTAACCCAGGAAAGAAAACCACCAAGACACTGCCATGGACTGAAGGTTTATATCCTGCCCAAATCCTGATGTTGAGCTCAGCCCCCAGGGGGATGTTCATTAGATGTGGGGACTTTGGGAGGTCATGAGAGTGGGGCCCCTGTGATTTGATCAATTCCTTTCTAAGAAGAGATACCAGAGAGAAGATCTCAATCTGCTGAGGACATAGCAAGAAGGTGGCAGTCTGCAAACCAGGAAGTGAGCCCTCATGAGACACTATATGTGTCAGCACCTTGATTTCGGACTTTCCAGCCTTAAAAATTGTGAGAAATAAATATTTGTTGTTCAAGTCCTTCCTTCCACCCATCTGTGGTACACTTGCAGCCACCCAAACTGACCAAGATAGACACATACCCCAGGGGAAAACACCAGTGTACAAAATAGAAGAAGAGGTGATCCCAAGAGCTATTAGTATAACCCATGAACTTTAACAATGAAAAGAAAGCTCAGCCTGGACCCAAGGGCCGCAGGCCTGTGGCATATTCTCTGTGTGTCCAGACTCAATGGACATCCTGTAGGACCTGAGGGTGATGTTGGTCAGGGCAGATATCATTATAGCCCCAGCATGTAGCCCTGGGGTGGTGGCTCCAGGACACAGGAGAACAGAAAGGGGCAGGGGGAGAGGAACAGGAGGGGGCAGAGAGTAGAAACTACAATGAAATAAATATAAACATGTCACTGTCTCACTGGATTTTCATGCTTAAAATACAAAGTTATGTGTTTTGCTTTGTGAAGTACTTAAAGCAATAAGGAGATGAATAGATTGTTTTTGTGATTTTAATTGAATGTTTAGAAGAGTTTGATTAGATACATTTGTAATCAATGTTTGAATATCTGGGAAAATTTAATCTGTCAGATTCATGTTTTGATTTGTTAGTCATGTAAGCCATATGTAAATATTTAGAGGAATTTTGCCTATTTGATGTCTTCAAGGATTATTCATCATTTACAGATTCAAAGAAGTCAGTTCGAAGCAAATACTTCTCACCATCCTCCTGGGTCCATCGAACCTTCCACAGCTTCCAGTGCCCCAGATGTATGAGCCTGCATGAATACCTGGCCTGCTGTCCTCGCCTGGAATATCTTATGGGGAACCCTCCCTCTGCTCTGGCTCCTGATCAGCCTCTGAGTCTAGGCAGAAAACACCCACCCCACCAGTCAGCAGCTGCCCTGACCATGGCCCCACGTGAGACTGGGATCCTTAGGCAGTGACAGCACTGGGCCCCACAGAGACAAAGGACATCTGGTAGATAAATAAGCAGCTGACTGAGCCCTCCATGTAAAACCAGGAGGTGGCCTGATGATGGTCCCAAACTGATAGACACATCTGGCACAGTTCCTATCAGAATCCCAGCTGACTTGTACAAAGTGACAAAATGATTCCAAAGTCCATATGGAAATGCAGGGAGCCCAGAAAGAAGAACGAATTATGAGGACTCTGATTTCAACACTTAGTACATAGCACAGCAGCCAGGCAGCATGGCAGGGCGCCAGAACATGCAGATAAACTGCAGGAATGGAGTGGTGGCCCAGAGTGAAGTCATGATCTCAGCCAGTGGATTTCCCACAGGGGTCTGGGACTAGCAATGGGGAAATATCATTCTAGTCCAGGAGTAGCCTGGACCAGGATGTTTTGCTGTGGGGGCTCCAGAGATCCATAGACACACACTGAGGAGACCACTGAGTCCCTGCCCTGGGCCAGGCACAGGCAATCAGGATGGAATCCCACACTGTCCTGCCCCCAGGAGGACCTTGTCACCCAGCGTGGCACTTGGCAGCAGCACTTATTAAAAGGGCAGTGAGGCAAGCCCATCCCATCCCTGCCTCAGTCTCCTCATCTGTGCAATGGGGTAATAGTAGCCTCTATCTTAAATATTAAATGCTCAGTAAATGTCAGCCGTTTTCATTACATAAAACCTATGCTTTGAAGAGGCCTCTGAATAATTTGAAAGACTGTTTCCTGCTTCAGCTAAATTTTAATATTTAGATGGAAAGCCAGGCTTTTTTATTTTTACTGGGGAAGAGATTTAATTCTCAGTCTTTTGGAAGCTCTCAAGAAAGCAAAGAATGTCTCTTTTTCCAGAGAATATTGTACCCTGAATCAAAACAGAGTGTCAAATTATCTTAATGGTTGTTATATAAAGTGAGGCTTAGTCATTTTCTTTTTCTTAAACTATTTGTCTGAAACAGGGAATTTCTCTCACATACCAGACTGAAGAAAACTAAAATGCATCTTCACGCCGAGAACATCAATGGTAAGTGTCCCACAGCTGGGAGCCTTAAAATCCCAGTAATTGTAGGGACAGTATTAATCACAGTACGTGTGACCCCATTCAAATATTGTCCCCAACTGACTATCATTTTCACAGTGCAACCATCTGAAGGTCAGGCTGGCTATGCTGGGTTGGAAAGACTGCCCAGCTGAATGCTAGCCACGCACTAACATGCACGGTAGGTCTCGGTAGGTCAGGAACCGGACCCCCAGCTGACAGGAGGCTGCCTCCTTGATTGCTAGCAAGTTCACTTTGAAGACAGAAAATTCCATGATTGGTGGAGGTTTTGCACATCTTGCTTTTGAATTCAGTCCACGGAGGCAGAGTAGGGGTTCACTGAGGTGAAGCAGCAACTAGATAAGGCAGTTTTGCGTATGATGCCCCAAGTGCCGGTGGCATGGCTAATATGGGATTTGGGCCATGAGAACGAATAGCCGATCTGAACCCCTATAGTTGTAGCAGCTACCAGGAAGTCGGACAATACAGTGGTCCTCAATTTAAAGTGGATGAAGCCATGGGTGGAGGGGTAACTGCACAGACAGCTGCAGAGTCAACCATGGGTCTCCCAGAGCACCACTCAAGTCCAAATACACAAGTTCTTATCTCACAGCACCTAGAGTCTTCTAACCCTTAGAGTAGTGATATCTCTAGTCCTTTCCCTCATCCATTCCACAGATACTGATGAAAAGCCAAGGTGTTAAACCCAGGGTGATGGGTGGAAAGCTCCATCCACACCCCAGCCCCTCATCTTGCACCTGTGCTTCCTGAGGGCCCAGAGAGCTCTGGGCACAGCAGGCCAGGGCTCAAAAGTGCTGGGCCAGTGGGATCTGCCATCCACACCAAAGCCAGCCCCTCAGGAGCTTGAAAGCCAAGCTGTTAAACCCAGGGTGATGGGTGGAGAGCTCTATCCACACCCCAGCCCCTCATCTTGCACCTGTGCTTCCGGAGGGCCCAGAGAGTTCTGGGCACAGCAGGCCAGGGCAGAGAAGTGCTGGGCCAGTGGGATCTGCCATCCACACCAAGGCCAGCCCTCAGGAGCTTGCATGTGATTAACGACATTCAAAGCAAGGTCGGGCATGAAGGGGCCCATGGTCAGCTCGCCAGTGGGTGGGGTTTCAGGAGAATGAACTCCCCCTCCCCCGCCAAGGAAATGATGCCTCTTGGGTGAGGTCTGGAGAAGGAAGTTTTAGTCAGGTGGGCTTGCAGGAGATCAACGTTTCCAGGTGAAGAGTTCAGCCTTAGCAAAGGCTTGAAGGCTTAACATCCCCTGAGCTCTGTTTGAGGCCTGCAGTGGAGGGTGTAGAGGCCAGATTAGCGAGCAACAACTTGGGTAGGTGTGCAAGGGACAGAACATGTAAAACCTTGAGCCTTGGACTATATCTGAAGAGCAATGAGGTGCTATGGAAGAGGTTGGGAGTGACCCAGTCAGAATTGTGTTTAGGGACACTGTGCCAGGTGTGTCTTCAGGTGCAGGATCAGGGCAGCCTGGACCATCTCACCTATAGCAGACAGGGTGGTATAGATGGAAGCCAAACCAGATTCAGGAAAACAAGACTTCTTAGTGGATAGATATTATTTTCAGATTACTGGAGTGCTTACTATTACTATTATTATTAAATTGTACCCACCTGATAGGTATATTAGAACTTTGTGCTTTTCAAAGTATTTACATGTATTGGTTCATTGGATTCTTATCAAGAATCAGTGAGACCAGGGTTCTTATCATCAATATCACTCCTGTTTTTCACAATAAGTGAAAAACTTACTGTGACTGGGTCTCTTACTTGAAGTCAGGCACCTGCAGGGATTGAGTCAGGATGAGCACAGACCCCTATTCCTTATCCTGGGACTCAAGGATTACAGATTTTTTCTTTTTTTTTTTTAAATGTATTTTTCTTACTTATATATGTATATATTTTTCCACTTTTGCCTTCATAGAATTAAAAAGGCTAAATTTAATGACAATAACAATTTTAACATAAGGACTGAGAACAAAAACCTCATAAAGAATGAAAGATGATAAATACATTCAAAAAAGAAATCAGATGATTGCTGCAATGAAATATTAAGCAATAATAATAGTAATAATGCAAAGAAAGTAACATTCACATTGTCAGATAGAAGTATGTCTATTACAGAATACTTTGATCAGTTAACTTCTTCTTATTTTTTTTCCAAAGCCTCAAAAAATAGACAACTAATATTTATAAATAAAAGTAAAAGATAATTTAAAAAAAACAGATCATGCCAAATCTTATAGACAATAGAAAAAGAAATACTTCAAAATCATTCTACTTAATCTGGATACACCTGATATTAAAATTGGAGAAAATATATTATCATAAAGGGGAAATTACAAACATTTTAGTTATAAATGAGGATGCAATATGATAAAAAACATATTAACATGTTGAATTAAAAATTAATGTTTAAGTAATGTACTTTAGTCAAAATTAAATACAATTCATATGAGAATTAGTCACTATTTTCTTTCTTTTTTTTTTTCCTTGCCCACACCCCCTCCCTCCTTCTCAGTCTGGTCTCCCCTTCCCCAACCCCCACCGTGTCATTAATTGTCATTAATTGTCTTCATATCAAAGTTGAATACATAGGATTCTTACTTCTCCATTCCTGTGATGCCTCACTAAGAATAATGTGTTCCACCTTCATCCAGGTTAGTACAAATGCTATAAAATCTCCATTATTTTTAATGACTGAATAGTATTCCATGGTATACATATACCACAGCTTACCAATCCATTGCTGGGTTGAAGGACATTTAGGCTGTTTCCACATTTTAGCGATTGTAAATGGGGCTGCAATAAATAGCGTAGTACAAGTGTCTTCATAATAAAAGGTTTTTTTTCCCTTCTGGATAGATGCCTAGTAGTGGGATTGCAGGATCAAATGGGAGGTCTAGGTTGAGTTCTTTAAAGTTTCTCCATACTTCCTTCCAAAAAGGTTGTATTAGTTTGTAGTCCCACCAGCTGTGCGAAAGCATTCCTTTCACTACACATTCACTCCAGCATCTGCAGTTTTGAGATTTTGTGACATAGGCCATTCTCGCTGGGGTTAGATGATATCTCAGGGTGGTTTTAATTTGCATTTCTCTGATAATTAGGGATGATGAGCATTTTTTCATATGGTTAGTAGCCATTCCATCTATTGGCTTTAGAGAAGATTCTATTCATGTCTCTTCCCCCCTGATGTATGGGATTGTTGGTTTTTTTCTTGTAGATTAATTGAAGTTCTGCATAGATCCTGGTTATTAGACTTTTGTCTCATTCAAAATATGCAAATATCCTTTCCCATTGAGTAGGTTGTCTATTTGCTTTGGTTGTTGTCTCCTTTGCTGTACAGATACTTTTCAGTTTCATTAAATCCCATTTGTTTATTATTGGTGTTTTTGCTATTGCCATGGCAATCTTCCTCATAAAGTCTTTCCCCAGGCCAATATTCCAGTGTTTTTCCTGTTCTTTCTTTGAGAATTTTTATCACTGCATGTCTTAAATTTAAGTCCTTTATCCATTTTGAATCAATTTTTTTGAGTGGAGAAAGATGCAGGTCCAGTTTCAGTCTTACATGTGGTATCCAGTTCTCCCAGCACCATTTATTGAATAGAGAGTCTTTCCCCCAGTGAATGCTCTTGTTTTGTTTATCGAAGATTAGGTGGCTGTTAAGTTGTTGGTTTTATTTCCAGGTTTTATATTCAATTCCAAATATCTATGTCTCTATTTTTGTGCCAGTACCATGTTGTCTTGACCACTATGGCCTTGTAGTACAGCCTAAAATCTGGTATAGTAATACCCCCGGCTTTGTTTTTGTTACTAAGAACTGCTTTAGCTATATGGGTTTTTTTCTGGTTCCATAAAAAATGCAGAATCATTTTTTCCAAGTCTTGAAAATAGGATTTTGGTATTTTAATAAGGATGGCATTGAATTGGTAAATTACTCTGGGAAGTATAGACATTTTAACAATGTTGATTCTTCCAAGCCATGAGCCTGGTATGTTCTTCCATTTATTGATGTCCTCTGCTATTTCCTTTCTTAGAGGTTCATAATTTTCTTTACAGTGATTCTTCACCTCTTTTGTTATGTATATCCCTAAGTATTTCATTTTGGGGGGGGCTATGGTGAAGGGAATTCTGTCCTTAATTAACCTTTCATCTTGGCTATTGTTGATGTATACAAAAGCGACTGACTTGTGGACATTTATTTTATATCCTGAGACATTACTGTATTTTTTGATGACTTCCAAGAGTCTTATGGTGAGTCTTTGGAATTCTTCAGGTATAAGATCATATCATCAGGAAAAAGGGAGAGTTTAACCTCCTCTGCTCCCATTTAGATGCCCTTTATTTTCTTATCTTGTCTAATTGTACTGGCTAAAACTTCCAGCACAATGTTGAATAGTAATGGTGATAGAGGGACAACCTTGTCTGGTTCCAGTTCTAAGAGGAAAAGCTTTTAGTTTTACTCCATTCAGTAAAATACTAGCAACAGAATCAAAAGAATTGAAATTCTACCTTGCATCTTTTCAGACCACAAGGCACTAAAAGTGGAACTCAACTCCAGCAATAACGCTCAACCTCACACAAAGACATGAAAGTTAAGCAACCTTATGCTGGATGATAGTTGGGTGCAGGAAGAAATTAAAAAGGAAATCATTAACTTCCTTGAGTATAACAACAATGATGACACAAGCTACCAAAACCTATAGGATATAGCAAAACCAGTCCTGAGAGGAAATTTTATCACTTTAGAAGCCTATATTCAAAAAACAGAAAGAGAGTGCATCAACAAACTCATAAGCCATCTTATGGAATTGGAAAAAGAAGAACAATATAAGCCTAAACCCAGTACAAGAAAAGAAATACCCAAAATTAAATCAGAGATTGATGAAATTGAAAACAAAAGAATCATTCATAAAATTAATAAAACAAGGATTTGGTTTTTTGAAAAAATAAATAAAATAGATAAGCCCTTGGCCAGACTAACTAGAAGTAAAAAAGTAAAATCTCTAGTAGCCTCAATC
>CAUYQV010189293.1:0-50763 GCA_963574575.1 Galagoides demidoff
TCCTATAAGGGTACATGTGAATCTCTCTAAATGTAGAATATAAATGTCTTAACACAATAACTAAGAAAAAGACATGAAGGCTATGTTAACCAGTTGGATGAAAGTATTTCAAATTGTATACAGAAACAGTACACTGTACCCCATTATCATATTAATGTACACTGCTATGATTTAATAAAAAAAAAAGCCTAGAATTAGTGAAATACTATAACCCAGTAATAGAAATGGTAGTAAAATAATCATTATAACTTGGAAATTCTAACACCCTAATCTAGAATGATGGATGTTTTAAGATTTCTATAATAAAAAAGGAAAGTGCTAGATAGTGTCTTCAAGATAATCTTGTCCAATTGTCAAACTTGGGGGGAAAGATATTGCATATGGAGGACAGACATGTGGAACTGCATCTGTAGCAATTAAGGGGGTGGAGTGGAGGGCAGGTTTTTCCTGCCTGTGGTCATGGCCTCTGAGGTCATTTCCTGGAACCCTAGTGCTCAGGGGTTTCACACACAATACTGACCACGTTCAAATCTTTTTATTTCCTCCTGAAGACAAAGGGGCCCCCAAAGAGATAATGATTTGCCCAAGTGTTAGAGGGGTGGAGTGGTGTCTCAAGGTAGTTGCCAACATAAAAGAACAAGTAAAGTTTTAGTTAAAAAAAGGAGGTTTTCTTGAGAAAGAGAAAGCAAAGAAAGATAGAGAGACAGAGTAAGAGCAAGGTATCGGCTTACAGAGCAAGATATATTCGCCATAGACACTGAACGTGTTCCCACTGTTTTGACAAAGAAAAGGCAAGGAGGCAAAGGATATGGCCGGCAGTTAGTTCTCTTTTATATACCACCTGTGCACGTCAGGCCTACATTGTGGTTCAGAGATCACCTGGGAACCAGAGTCTAACTGCACATGTAGACCTCCTATGCACCTCTCTGAGAGCCCACCGGAGGACTCTCTAGCCACCAGAGGGCTCTGTTCTAGGTCAGCTTCAAGACTCTATTCTACCTACTATTAGACTAGACCAGCAGTTCTCAACCTATGGGTTGCAACCCCTTTGGGGGTCAACCGACCCTTTCATGGGGGTCGCCTAAGACCATCCTGCATATCAGATATTTACATGACGATCCATAACAGTAGCAAAATTAGTTATGAAGTAGCAATGAAAATAATTTTATGGTTGGGGGTCACCAAACATGAGAAACCGTATTAAAGGGTCGCGACATTAGGAAGGTTGAGAACCACTGGACTAAACGGTTCTACCTCCTTTTGCAGCTGGCACACCAAGCTCTGATTGGTAGATTGGGAAGGTAATCCCTCCTCCCCAGGTGTGAGCAATCACTTGGGACAAAATTAAGGTAGAAGGCATCAAGCTGGAGGCTTGGGGGCCTCTGCTTTGTCCTCCTTTTCAGGAGAGCCTGATTCCTGACTAACTACCTAACACAAAGTCACAGAGTTAGTCTGCCTATGGCACAGCCAGGTCTAAAACTGTACTTACTTTGTAGTAGTCTGTCTGTTCACCATCACAAAGACAAGACTGGACAACTTAACAGAAATGTATTTGTTATAGTTCTGAAGCTATAAGTCCCATATCAAGGTCCAAATCAGCTCAGTTTCTGCTAAGGGCTCTTCCTGGCTTGCAGACAGCCATCTTCTCTCTGTGCCCTCACCGGCCTTGACTGAGTGTGTGCTCTTGGAGAGAGAGCTCTTTCTCTTCCTTTTCTTATAAAGCCACAAATCCTATTAAGGTGTCTCCTTTACTACGTCATTTAACTAACCTTAAGTATCTCCTAAAAGCCCTATCTCCAAACACAGTCACACTAGGAGTTAGAGCTTCATCATGTAAATTTGGGAGGGATACAATTCAGTCTATAGCAATACCCGTAAATATATACCATAAAAGTATTTTCATTATAACAGGCACTGCTCCCCTGGTTCTTTAAGATAAAGTAGAAGCTTACATACAGAGAAGATATTTTTCTTTTGCAATTTTTTTGTTTTTACTTTTTTATTATGTAAAACTTCAAACATACACCAAAGTAGGTAAAAAATATAATGAACCTCCATCACCCAGCTCCAGTAATTAGGGAATGGTCAACCTTCTTTCCCCTACACACACACCCACATTGCTAGGAAGCAAAGCCTGGTTATTCATCTTAAGTATTTTAATATTTATCTCTAATAGATCCTTTAAAAAAACTAAAATATCATTAACCTACTTAAAATAAGAACAACAATTTTTTTAATATCACTATAATCCAGTCAGTGCTCCAATTTTCCACTGCAGACACTCTCATTATCATCAAAGTTACTGAACTGATTACGAGTTCTCAGTATTAACCTAATCTTTAAGATCGAAGGCTTCCTTTTTTCCCCCAGAAAAAAAATTCCTCTTTCCTACTTCTAGCTTTATTTCAATCTTTCTTCTTTGAAAAAGAAAACAAAGAATCACTATTACAGAAAGGGGGAGGAAAATAAAAGTATAACTGGCCATACCTCATCAAATTTAAATGAGAAAAAAGGGGACTTTACTACTTAGTTTCCAGTTTTCCTTCTTAAACTATTTAGTTCTAAGCAAACTAAAGTGCTGAAGTCAACTCTTACTGTCCCACGGAAGCCCAGTATTAAATTTCTAGAAATTTTACAGTCAGCTTGAAATTGGCCACAGTAGTATTTTACACCATGGAAAATGGCACTGTACAAATCAATCCTCCTTCCCCAGCCCGTTGCTCCCCTCTTACTAATACCAGCATGCCACTGAACAATGCATACCATGTTTAGTTCGTATTATAAACTACTGCAGCTGACCCAAGTTAATTTAAAGATTAGGAGGAAGTCATAGAATTTAACATTCAGAAGAAAAGTAGCTAGATTATGTTTTCTCATAGTTTATCAGGGTCAAGGGGTACTTTTACTTGCTTGAAGAATACCATATTATATTGTTTACCTTGCTAAAAAACTGTCTCCATTCATCAGTAATAAGGAGAATACGTAGCACTTTAGAATAGAATAGTTTAAACCTCGACTCTGCCACTTAACTGCTGTTTTACTTCAGACAATTTACAAACACTGATATGCCTCAGTTTCCTCAACTGTAGATGTGGATAACAACAGAATCTCTGTGCACCTCATAGGGTTACTGCATGCGTTCAACAGTTAGTAGATAGTGCTTAGAATTATCCCTAATAAGTAATAAGCTTCACTCAATAAAGGCTACTTGGTATTACTATGATAATTTATTCTTGTCATACAGTTTTATTGCTTTCCAAGAAGGGGTAACTGTGGTAAAAACCAGCCAGCATTTGTCTCCCTTGAAGTGACTGTGGCCCAAGGCACATGCTAATAGTATCTGTTTATATTTGCATAATGCCTTCTAATTTTCAAAGCATTTTCACACACCTTGCTTTAACTTTCAAAAAACCTTATAATCATCCTCATTTTGTTTGAGAAAACTTAAAACAAGAATATATGGAGGGTCTGCTGTACCCTTTTTGATACCTTTGACACATTATCATGCAATACTTACCTGTACATTCATCTTAGCACCTAACAAGAATAACATATAAGTACTTCAGTATATATCACAGTGAACTACAAAGAGTAGGTTTTCAATAAACATGTTAAAATGAACTTATTTTGCAAATATGAATTAAACATCCAGTTCCCTTTGTTCTAACTAACTTAGTTCTCTAACAACAGGCTGGAACTACACTGCATGTGCCACAAGACACCCACGTAAAAGTAAAATTAAATTGTGAATACGGTGCTACAAAAACTAACACTGTAAGATCTACCATGATGTCATCTGACTTACTGAGTTAGAAAATTGGCAGAAAAAAATTTTTTTCTTTTTTTTAGACAAAGTCTCACTTTGTCACCCTCGGTAGAGTGTCATGGTGTCACAGCTCACAGCAACCACCAACTCCTGGGCTTAAGTGATTCTCTTGCCTCAGCTTCCCGAGTAGCTGGGACTACAGGCATCCACCACAACACCTGGCTATTTTTTTTTGTTGCAGTTGCCACTGCTGTTTTAGTGAGTCGGGGCCAGGTTCAAACCTGTCATCTCGGTATATGGAGCTGGCACCCTACCCATTGAGCCACAGGCGCTGGCCTGGCAGAATAAATTTTATTGGTAAACTTTATAGTACAACACAAGCTACCAAAATCCCTACTAGTTAATTAAAAAAAAAAAAGAAAACTTTAGTATATATACACATGCACATACATAAAACTCTCCATCAAAATATATCTGGTCAGAGAGATCACAGCAGAGCCAACTAATAAACATGTATATCCTACTGGTATAGCTGGCTTATACATATTAGGCCTATATAATAACTCTTAGTAGTGTAGCAACTAATACTTAAGACAGAAAGAGGCCAGACTGTATCTCTTCTGCTCCATCAAGAAATAATCAGAATTAATAATCCATTGATTTGGTTAGGGGCCACCAAGAAAACATTTATCATTACCAAAAAATGCCTAACTAAATTTTATAACATTTTGAGATTAGATAGTACATCACAAATACAGAACTCATACCTCTACCTGTATTAGAAATAAAAGAAGACCTTGTTAAGAAGGAAAAGCCAGCTCCCAAGACTAACAATGAGCTTTCAATAGCTATTACCCATTCAACAAACATACTGACCAAGTCTTGGGCTTGATAGTGGAACCCATGGCATATCACAGGGATTGGCAAACTACAGTCCACTGGCCCATTCTTGTTCACTCTATGTTTTTGTAAATAAAGTATTATTAATTCTATCACATTCATTCATTTACAAACGATCTATGGTACAACAGCAAAAGTAAATAAGAGTGACAGATTGTCTGGCCCACAAAACCTAAAATATTTACCCCTGTACAGAAAAAAGTCCGTCAACCATTGGCCTAGAGTTAATTCACAGTCCACGCAGATCTGAAAGCCAAAGATGTGAATATTCCTGGGAGCAGAGGGAAGAAGTCAGGGCATGCTTTCTAGATGAAAAAATGGTCAAATAGGGCTTAAGTATTAAGATTTGGAAGCAGCCTAACACAGAACTACGAGTCTATTACAGGTAGAGTTAACCACATAGGAAAAGGCTCAGAGAAAAAAGGATATAGGGCATACCTCTGGAATTTCAAGAGTTTAATACTGCTAAGGTATAGTAGAAAACAAGATTGAAAGAAAGGCATTAATAAGCTATATATACCAGCTTATTAAAAAGCTGGTATAAATCTTAATAAAAAGATGAAATATTTTTCTTTTCAGAGTATATATTATTTTGTGTTTATTCTTGCAAAAAACAATAAAAAACTCTCTCACTTCTGGAAGGAGATACAAGTAACTTAGACATTAGACATTGCAAGGGAAATGGGCACTAAAAACTGAACAGATAAAAGATGGTGGGAGACCTCACTAAATTCTTTCAACTTTTTTTTTTAATTACAAAATTGCATTATCTTTTCTAAAATTATATATTTTAAGATGTAGATTTTGTCATGAGGGAAATGCTAAATGAATTTAAGCAAGTGATGATAACATTAGGCACGTAGATGAGACAGATACTGCATAGAGGCAACGTACAGGAGGGTGGGAGGGAACAGAGAGTAATCAGGGAGCTCCCAGCAGACCACGAGCTGTTTGAAGATATTAACACTGTACTGTGGAATTCACAACATATGAAGAAGTAAAACAGCTCACAATTATTAGTTCAAAGAGAGGAGAAATAAATTGAATTATAACACTGTAAGTTTTTAAGTGGTTAGGCAAAATATTAATTAGAGGCAGATGTTATAAGTCAAGGATGAATACTATAATCTCTACACTAACCATTAAAAATCATAACACAAACAGGTTTAAATAAAAGCCAAAAGAGAAAATTAAATGGAATTTTAAGAAAAAATTTTTAAAACAAAAACTTTAATTAATCCTCCAGAAAAGAACAGAGGCAATAAGGAACAAAGAACAAATGTGAAAAACTGAAAAAAGGGCGGCACCTATGGCTCAAAGGAGTAGGGCGCCAGCTTCATATACCTGTGGTGGGTTCAAACCCAGCCCTGGCCAAAAACTGCAAAAAAAATTATAAAAAAAAACCCAAGATGGTAATACATATAAACCCAAGATTATCAGGAACTAGATTATTAAGTATCAATGTACTAACCTTTCCAATTAAAAGACACAGATTGTTATGGTGAATAGAAAACAAGATCCAATTATATGCTCTTTATAAGAGACACACTTTAAAAACATAGACATTGATAAATTGAAAGAAAAAGAAAAAAGGTTTTTTAAAAGCCAGAAGTGACCATATTTATATCAAAGAAGATTTCAAGACAAAATTATTCCCAGAACCTAAAAGTAAAGGGGGACATTTCATAATGCTAAGAAAATCAATTCATTGTAGACTAAACAATGCTAAATGCTTGTACTCAAGTTTAAAAAACATAAAGCAAAAATTCACTAAATAAAAAAAGAAAGGCAAATCCATTATTACAGTTGGGGAAAACACCTCATATAGGAAAAGCCAACATAAACATTTACACCAACACTAATATAAAATTCACTACAGTGATTGTCCAGTGGTGACAGTGTAGGGATAAAGCGAGAAAGGAGGGCTGTGAGAGCCCGGGTACAGCCATTTATTTGACCAACCCCAGACCCTGACCACCCGAGGATGGGTGAATTACTAAGCTAGACGCCTTAAAAACTGTGCATACCTTGTGTGAGAACACAGGATTAACATATGATGTAACAGCAGTTTATAATTAACCTTTATGCTCAGACCTCAGGACAATGCTGCATATATGGTTGTTTTCCAACAGGATTTCTGAACATTTAAAAACGTTACCATTGCCCCAGAAGGGGTCTTCCTCCTGCTCAGAAGAGGTCACCTACTCTGTGGAGTAGGATCTATTGTCTGTCTCTATCTGAATGAACTTCCTGTTGTTGGCTGGCTTGTACCTGAATTCCTTCCCACAGGAAGCAAGAACCCACTTGGAGAGTTAAAAGGACCTTCCTCCCTTCATGGGGACAATCCCTGCATCAGTGAGAGTGGAGGTGAATACATAAAAGTAAGTACAAAGAGAAAAATTTAAATTAAGCAGAAATGGAGTCTTACATACATAGGATTCCACATGTTAAAGGTATGCATACCTCAATTCTCTGGACATCAGATTCAAGGGGAAAATTTACTGCAAAGTCCTAACATTAACGTTTTTCTTACCAGCATCACTGTTAAGTTCATAATTCTTCCAAGGTTATCAATGTAGTAGACACTGTCTTGATACCACGAGTCACAGTGCAGGTAATTATACATTCCAAAAGCATGCATGTGTTCCAGTGTATACTGATCATCTCGAAGTTTTACTTCTGCCACAGCTGAAATACAAGAAAGTAAACATCAACATTAAGAATTTCACCTCAGCTCACTCCTTTGTATAGAATACCAACAGGGCAAAGAAATCATAGAATGCCAATCATAAAAGTCTTTAGGATAATTCACTACATCATTCATTCAAAAATAATTTCTAGGGAAGGAAATAAGATGGCCAACCAGAGGCAGGTTTGATAGAGGCTCCTGCCCAGAAGGAGAGATAAGGGACAGAATGGACTCAGTGAAGCTGCAGGTGAGGAGCTGAGCTAAGAAAGAAGATAGATAAGTACACATCATTTCTGCTGAGGCAAGCTGCAACTCCAAGTAAACAAATTCCAGGTACAAAGCCTATCACCAAGAGGAAGAGAGAACCTCCTCCAAGTGGGAGCTCTTGGTGTGCTCTCTGTAAGGAAGGAGGGAATAACAGAACTCTTATTTTACCCCAGGGGGGGGAGAGCTGCTAAACACTAGGTCTCCTCCTCCAAGGAGGTCTCACTTGTAAGCCTAGGCATCATCGTGCCAGGCATAAAATTAAACAAATATTTTCCCACAATTCTGAACTCTCAATCCACCCTTCCCCCCTCACATGGTGATCTGAAGGCCTGCCCTTGCAGAGTCCAGCGTGTTTGGCAATTCCTTAAGAGGCCTGGGCATTGTGTGGGCCAGTGGACAGCAGCGTAGGAACAGTAGCTCAAATGCAAGTTGGTGGGGTTTGGGGCACAGGGAGAAAGGGACACGTGGGAGACAGACAAACTGTGATGGGATGGTGCGCAGCAGACGGGAGGCGCTGACGCCCCAGGTCAGACTTCGGAGATGCGCTTTCATGATTCTGCTGCTCACTGGAGAGAAGGAATCCCCTGGGGGCTCCCAGAGGCAGTGTGCAATAGGGTGGAGGGGCTCGCTGACCACGCGTGTGCAAGAGAAGCGCACCAGATGGTGCGAAGCAGGCAGAGGCACTGATGCCTCTGATCTGAATTTGGCGGCACACTTTCCTGATTCTATTGCTCACCAGAGGAAAAGGCTCTTGGCCCTGGGGTTGCTGCTGAGTGGGCAGTGGGGGAGGAGCCGCCGACTCTCTTCTGACTCTGGCAGGTGCACCTCTCTGACACGGTTGCTCACTGGAGAGAACCAGGCTCCAGTCCCTCAGGGTTGCCAGCACCAATGTGTGGCAGGGGGCAAAGGTACCTGATACCCCTGGACTAGCTCTCTGGCTGGGAACACCTTTCTAACTCCATTGCTCACGGGAGGGAACCAGACTCCAGCCCCTTGAGCTTTCTGGATGGAACTTCCTGTGGATCCCTACTATTAGGTCGTTGGAGATCCTTTGAACTCTCCCTGTTGAGCAGTGATTGTAATACTGGGGATAATCGAAATATAATTCCTGACCTGTGCTGTCTACATGGGGACCCTCCAAGGTTGAGTGCTGGTTGTTTTGTAGCGGGAGGGACTGATTCTCCTTCTCCAGCTTTTGCTGGTGGAAAGCAGGGTGCCACAGTTACTTGTATCTCTCCCAGCTGAGATTTCTGCACAGTACCACCTATCATTAAGATTAGATAGAGGGTGGCTGACTACAACACAGAGTCAGGTAGCACTATCACACCAAGCAGGTCTTCAAAGTCTCTAGCTGCAGCTCTGAAAGGACCTTTGTAAAGGTACAGGGGAAAAGCTACAATCACCAGCCCTAGCTCATTGGTAAAGGGCTGGTTAACTTCGCTTCCCAGAGGCCTCAATACAATCTCATCCTACCAGTTTTACTAGCCAAACTACGAAAAATAATTATGGAGCAGAACCAGCAGAAGAATTCTGGCAACATGAAACAGAATTCAGACTATGGATGGCAAATAAAATGGAAGAAAAGATGGAAATAGAAATTCAAAGAAGTAGTTCAAAAGTTGTCTCAAGAAATGAATGAATTCAAAGACAAAGTCACCAAAAATATGGACATAATGAGAAAAAATATAGAAATGGAAAGCAACGCTTTTGCATGATCCCAAGCATTCAAAGAGGCAAAAAAACATAAAACAAGGACAGAACATTCCCTGAGAAAGTTGTGGGATCATCCAAAAGATCAAACATCTGACTTGTAGGAATTCCTAAAGGAGGAGAGGATGGTCCTAAAGGCACAGATGCTCTACTCCAAGATATTATAGAGGAGAATTTCCCAAGCACAGTAAGAAATACAGAAATTCAGATAGTAGTTTCAGAAGTCAGGCAAGACTCAATCCAAATAAAGCATCTCCTAGACACATTGTAATTAACTTTGCCAAAGTTAATATGAAGGAGAAAATCCTGCAAGCAGCCAGACATAAGAAAGGCATTACCTACAAAGGGAGAAATACTAGAATGACTGCAGATCTATCAGCCAAAACCTTTCAAGCCAGAAGATCAAGCCAGAAGGGGATGGTCATTGACCTTTAGTCTTTTAAAACAAAAAAAACTTTCAGCCCATGATCCTGTATTCAACTAAACTGAGTTTCATTTGTGAGGGAGAAATCAAATACTTTACTAACACGCACATGTTTAGGAAATTTGCCATAACCAAACCAGCTCTCCAGGAAGTACTCAGACCCATTTTCCATAATGACCAGCACAATGGTGTATCACCAAAGTAAATTCACCCAGAATTTCTGGAACAAAACTTAACTTCCACAATGGTGACAGGATTAGAAAAGAAAACCCAGGAGAAGAAAAGAAATAAACAAAATTAGACAAGAACTGAAATTAAAAATAAAAGAATCATTCAGAGGATCAATGAAACAAAAAGTTGTTTTTTTGAAAAAATTAATGAATTTTCCATAATCTTTGGCTAGCCTAATCAAAAACAGGAAAGTAAAATTTCTAGCAATGTCAATCAGAAGCAATAAAGGGGAAATAACAACAGATACCACAGAAATTCAAAGTCTTCAATAAATACTATGAAAACACTAGTCTCTGTAATACGATAATCTGGAGGAAATGGACCAATACCTGGAAGCATTCCACCTTCCTAGACTCAACCAGAAAGATTTAAAAATTTTGAATAGACATATACCAAGCACTGAAATAGCATCAGCTATACAAAATCTCCAAAAAAACAAAAGTCCAGGACCAGATGGCTTCACATCAGAATTGTACCAAATCTTCAAAGAGGAAATAGTACCTATATAACATAAACTTTTCCAAAACATAGAAAAAGTAGGAATCCTCCCGAACATATTCTATGATGCAAATATCACCTTAATCCCCAAACCAGGAAAGAACCCAACAAAGAATAAAAACTATAGACTAATATCATTAATGAATATCCATGCAAAAATATTCAATAAGATCCTAGCAAACAGAATTCAACAATATATCAAAAAAATTATACACCACAATCAAGTTGCTTTTATCCTAGGGTTACAAGGTTAGTTCAACATATGTAAATCTATAAACACAATACATCACATAAATAAAATAAAAAACAAAGACCATATGATTCTCAATTGATGCAGAAAAAACTTTTGATAACATCCAACATCCTTTTAGGATTAGAACACTTAAGAAAATAGGCTTAGATGGAACATTTCTTAAACTGAAAGAGGCTATCTACAGCAAACCCACAGCCAATATCATATTGAATGGAATAAATGTGAAAATATTTCCACTCAGATCTGGAAGTAGACAAGGATGCCCATTGTCACCATTGCTATTCAACATAATAATGGAAGTGCTAACTATAGCAATTAGACAAGATAAGGGGGTCAAGGGTATTCAAAGGAGTCAGAGGAAGTGAAACTCCAACTCTTCACAGATGACATGATTTTATACCAGGAAAACCCCAGGAACTCAACTACAAACCTCTTAGAAGTGATCAACGAAAATAGCAGTGTCTCAGGATACAAAATCAATACTTTCAAATCAGTAGCTTTTATACATACCAATAATAGTCAAGGATCTATTCCTTTTACAGTAGTCCAAAAGAAGATGAACTATTTGGGAATTTACCTAATAAAGGACATGAAAGATCTCCCTTTATAAAGAGAACTATGAAGCTCTGAGAAAAGAAATAGCTAAAGATGTTAACAAATGGAAAATCATACCATGCTCATGGCTGGGAAGAATCAACATTGTTAAAATGCCCATACGACCCAAAGCAATCTACAGATTTAATGCAACCTCTATTAAAGCACCATTAGAGCTTGAAAAAATAGTGCTTCATTTTATATGGAATTACAAAAAACCACAAGGGGTGGCACCCATGTCTCAGTGGGTAGGGCGCCAATCCCATATACTGAAGGCAGCAAGTTTCGGGCGCGGCCAAACTGCAACCAAAAAATAGCCAGGCACTGTGGCAGGCGCCTATAGTCCCACCTACTTGAAAGGCTGAGGCAAGAGAATTGCCTAAGCCCAGGAGTTGGAGGTTGCTGTGAGCTGTGTGACGCCATGGCACCCTATCGAGGGTGATAAAGTGAGACTCTGTCTCCACAAAATAAATAAATAAATAAAAATAAAAAACCTCAAACAGGCAATACATTACTCAGAAATAAAAACAAATCAGGAGGTATCATGTTGCCAGACTTCAGGCTATACTATAAAGCTATAGTGATCAAAACAGCATGGTACTGGCATAAAAAAAGAGATAGATTTATGGAAAAGAATAGAGAACCAAGAGATGAACCAAGCTACTTATCATCGTTTGATCTTTGATTAGCCTATCGAAAACATTCAGTAGGGGAAAGACTCCCTATTTAACAAATGGTGCTGGATGAACCAGCTGGCAACCTGTAGAAGACTGAAACTGGACCCCCACCTTTCACCATTAACAAAAATTGATTCTCACTTGATAAAAGATTTAAACTTAAGACATGAAACTATAAAAATACTAGAAGAGAGTATAGGGAAAACACTTGAAGACACTGGCCTGGGAGAATATTTTATGAGAAGGGGCCCCTGGGCAATTGAAACAACACCAAAAATACATAACTGGGATCTGATCAAACTAAAAAACTTTTGCACAGCCAAGAGCACAATAAGTAATGCAAACAGACAACCTTCAGAATGGGAGATTTTTGCAGGTTATGCCTCTGACAAAGGTCTGATAACTAGAATCCATGGAGAACTCAAACTAATTAATAAAAATAGAACAAATAACTCCATTTCTATGTGGGCAAGAGACTTCAACAGAAACTTCTCCAAAGAAGACATGCACATGGCCTATAAACATATGAAAAAATGCTCATCACCTTTAATTATCAGAGAAATGCAAATCAAAACCACTTTGAGATATCATTCAATTCCAGTAAGACTAGCCCATATAACAAGATCCCCAAACTACAGATGTTGGCAAGGATGCAGAGGGAAGGGAATGCTTGTACACTGCTCAGGGGAATACAAGCTAATATGACATTTTTGGAAAGAAATTTGGAGAATACTGAAGGAGCTCAAAGTAGACCTACAGTTTGATCCTGCAATATCTACAGATGAACAAAAATCATTTTACAACAAAGACATTTGCACCAGAATGTTTGGTGCAGCCCAATTCACAACAGTCAGGGTGTAGAAGCAGTCTAAATGCCCATCGACCTATGAATGGATAAACAAATTAACCTGGATGGAGATGGAACATATTCTTCTTAGTAAAGTATCTCAAGAATGGGGGGAAAAGTATCCAATGTACTCAGTATTATTATGAAACCAATATATAAACACTTTGTGCTTTATCACTGGAAGATAAAGATATTCCAGAAAGAAAGAGGGAAGGGGAGGGAGAGGAAAGGAGAGGAGACGGGGGAGGATAAATGGGGGAAGGGTTGGTGGAGGGAGGATATTTGGTTGGATCTCACCTAATGTACACAATGCAAGGGTACATTTTCAAAACAACTAAGTGTATATTATAAATGTCTTACTACAAAAATAAGTGAGGTCATAGTTATGTTAGTTATAAGCATTCCACATTATATATCAAATCATCAAATTGTACCCCATAAATATATACATAGTTATAATTTATATATAATAAAAATTACCCCATAATATATAGTTATAATTTAGTTAAAATTAAATTTAAAAAATAATTTCTGGGCACCAACTAGATAGTGTGTGCAGAGGGTAAACAATATGTAAAGCTGACTTGGTCATGCTCTTATAAAACTTAGAACATAGTGGCCATAGAAAAAAGAAGTTTGGAGAATACTCAAGGAACTAAAAGTAGATCTACATTCAATCCTGCAGTTCCTCTACTAGGTATATATTCAGATGATCAAAAATCATTTTACAACAGACATTTGCACCAGAATGTTTGTTGCAGCCCAATGAATAATTGTGAAGTCATCAAAGCAGCACAAGTGCCCATCGACACAATGAATGGATTAACAAATTGTGGTATATGCATACCATGAAATACTATGCAGCCATAGTATGGAGACTTGACATGTTTTATGTTTACCTGGATGGAAATGGAACATATTCTTCTAGTAAAGTATCTCAAGAATGAAAGATAAAGTATCCAATGTACTCAGTACTATTATGAAACCAATATATAATCACCTACACATTCATATGAATGATAAAGCACAATTATAGTCCAAAAGAGAGAGAAAAAGAGGGAGAAGAGAGGATAAGGGAGGGAGGGAAAGTATTTGGGTGGACCTCAACTCATGTGCACAATGCAATGGTACATTTTGAAACTATTAAGAGTACAGTATAAATGTCTTACCACAACAAATAAGTGAGGTGATGGTTATGTTAACAGTTTGATGTAAGCATTCCACCTTGTATGTCAAATTAGCACATTGTATCCATAAATGCATGAATGTACACAATTATGATTTAATTTAAAAAAAGAGAGAAAGAAGCTGAATATACCAGAACAAGCAAAAATAAGTAATATACTGCAACGAAAAAAAAAAAAAGAAAGAAAGAAAGAAAATGGGGTTTTGTATGCCATGACTCTTTTATTCGGTTAGATAACCTTTAGTTATAATTATGAACAAAAGAATAGAAATTCCAAAAATGAAGAACTTCCCATTTTCTGGGCAAATATATTTAAGTTTATATACGTTCAAAAATGTTTTTACCTCTATTTTCTAATTCATTTTAATACACGTTAAAAGAATGTTTTTATTACCTTATTATACAGTCATGTTAATAAATGTAAACACAAATTGTGACCTGTCTCCAGTGTCATAACACATCTTTCCCAAGGTTACAGAACAAAACAGTATCATAGCTGGACTAGAAACAGGGTCTCTTACTTATATAGAACAGCTTTCTCTGCTACAGCCTGACATGCTTCCCTAATTTTAAATATGCCAAATGTGATCTGTCTTTCTCACTTCACCTGCCTTTCCATGCAGACAGGAACCCTTATAGCTCAAGGTTGCTCATGAACTATAATTAATTTCTGCCCCAACAGGAAATACACAGGTGGACTACACTGGATCAATACACTACACTGCCTTACTATAAAGCTCACTTTAGTGTATTCTGATGTGCAACCATTTCTTTGTTTCTCAGAATGTTCACCTGTTCCTACTTCTAATATCTACTTCAGATGCTAGCCAACTTCCATTCATTCATTCATTTATTCAGCAAATATTTTAATAGGCAACAATGATACACTAATGAGCAAAGAGTACAGAATCTAGCTTGTCAGCACTTATAACGCAGTTCAGAAATGAACATTAGTCAAATAATCACCTACATTTTATATAATTTTTACATAATTTTATATAATTAAACTGTGATTATTATAAAGAAAAATTATGGGGCAGCACCCGTGGCTCAAAGGAATAGGGCCCCGGCCCCATATGCCAGAGGTGGTGGGTTCAAACCCAGCCCCAGGAAAAAACTGAAGAAAAAAAAATTATTGGATACTATGAGATACATAACACAGACAGCTTATCTAGTTGGGAAATTATAAAAACTTCCCATGGCTTAAACAAGTGGTTCTCAACCTTCCTAATACCGCAGCTCTTTAATACAGTTCCTGTGGGTCATGACAGGTTGAGAACCACTGGTTTATGCTAAAATATGAAAGATAAGAACAAATTATTTTAAGAAGTTATTATTATTATTTGACACAGGGTCTTACTTTCTTTTTCTTAGCCTGGCCAGAGTGCAGTAGTGGTATCATAACTCCCTAAAACCTCAAACTCTTGGGCTCAAACTATCCTCGTGCCTTAGCCTCCTGAGTAGCTGGGACTACCAGTGCATGCCACCACACGGCTTATTTTTCTAATTTTTGAAGAAATGGGGTCTCACTATGTTACCCAGGCTGGTCTCAAATTCCTGGCCTACAGCAATCCTCCCACCTCTATGTCTCAAAGTGTTGGCTTACAGACATGAGTCACGACACCTCACTAAGAAGAAATATTTTAACCAAAGAGATGAAAGACCTCTATAAGGAACAATAAAACTGATGAAAGAAATTGAACAAAACACAAATGAAAAGACATCACATGCTCAGGGATTAGAAGAATTAATATTGTTAAAAATGACCATACTACCCAATGCAATCTATAGATTCAATGTAATGCCTATCTAAATACCAATAATATTTTTCACAGAAATAGAAAAAAAAAATACTAAAATTGTATGAAACAAAGGGCTCCTGGCCAAAATAATACTGAAAAAAATAAAACTGGTGGCACCACACTACCTGACTTCAAAATATACTACAAAGCTATAGTAACCAAAAGAGCATGATACTGGTATAAAAATGAAACAGACCAATGGAAAAGAAGAGAGAACTCAGAAATAAATCCACACATTTACAGCCAACTAATTTTCAACACAGGTGCCAAAAATATACACTGGAGAAAGGATACCTTCAACAAATGATGCAAAAAAAATTGAACATTCATATACAAAGGCATAAAACTAGACCCCTATCTCTTACCAGATACAAAAATCAACTCAAAATGGATTCAAAACTCAAATGTAAGAGACAGAACAAAACTACTAGAAGAAACTACAGGGGAAACAATCCAGGACCTTTGTAAGAAAACATTTTATGGCTAAGACCTCAAAAGCACAAGCAACGAATAAAAAAATAAGACAAATGAATCTATATTAAACTAATAGCAAAGGAAACAATAAACAGTAAAAAGAGACAAACTGTAGAATCAGATAAAATATTTTCAAACTATTCATCCAACATGGAATTCACATCCAGAATATATAAAAAACTCAATAGCAAAAATATCATCCCATTAAAAAGTGAACAAATGCCATGAACAGAGATTTCTCAAAAGAAGACACATAAATGGACAACAGGTATCTAAAAAAAAAATTCTCAACATTACTTATCATCAGTGAAATGCAAATCAAAACCACAATGAGGTATCATCTTACCCTCATTGTAATAGCCAATTATTAAAAAGACACAAAATGACAAATGCTGACAAAGATGTGAAAACAAGGGAATTCTTACACACTATTAGTGGGAGTATAAGTTAGTATAGCTATCAAATAGGAGGTTTCTCCAAAAACTAAAAATAGAACTACCAATGATCTGGCAATCCCACTACCGAGTATTTATCCAAAGTAAAGAAAATCAGTATATCAAAAAGATACCTGGATCCCTGGGTTTACTGCAGCACTATTCACAATAGCCAAAATAAGGGAACAACCTAAATGTCCACCAATGGATGAATAGAGTAACAAAATGTGGCGTATATACACAAAGAAATACTATTCAGCCATTAAAAAAAATAAAGTCCTGAGGTGGCACCTGTGGCTCAAGAAGTAGGGCACTGGCCACATATACCAGAGGTGGAAGGTCCAAACTGGGCCCCAGCCAAAAAATGCAAAAAAAATCCTGCCATGTGCAACAAGATAGATAGAACTACCAAAGTCACGATGTTGAGTGAATTAAGCCAGACACAGAAAGACAAACATTGCATGTTTTTACTCATCTCTGGGATCTAAGAAAAAATGGATGTTATGGGTAGAGAGTAGAAAGATAGTTAACAGAGGCTAAGAAAGTAGGAAGTGCTAAGAAGAGGTTGATTAACGAGAATAAACATGTCATTCAACAGAAGGAGTAAGTTCTAATGTTGAACAGCACAGACGAGTGACTAGAAAAGATCTGAAATGTCCCCAAGGCAACAAAATGATAAATGTTTAAGGTGATAGATATCCTAAATTTGACCATTATACACCGTCTGTCTGCATATAACAAAATATCACATGCACCCCATAAATATGAATAATTATGCATCAGTAAAACATTGTTTTAAAGTATATATCTATACATACATACACATATCCCCCTACTCCTTCCAAGCAGAAGAAAAATCAGACAAAAGTAGGAGGAAAAAAACCTGTGTTCAAAGAACCGAAATCGGGCCACACTGACTGAAGTACAGAACAACAGGGGACTTGGACAAGGAGAGGCTGCAGGTGAGTGAAGCTGGAGTACTGGGCAACAAGTGGGCCAGGAAAGGCCTGTCTGTATTTATCTTCACTGACAAACTTAATTTAGTAAGGATTCACTAATGGTTTTTTAAGCGACAAAGTACAGTTCAGATTTAAGTTTAGGAAAGAGTACTTACAGCTGCTAAAATATGGACGACAGATTGGAATAGAGCAGAGGTAAGTCCAGGAAGATCCATTAGGAAGCTACTATAGCCATCTGGTTGAGGGATGATGGAATACTGGAGACATTTCAGAGATGAAAATAATAGTTTTATGATACATTTGATAGAGGATGAGAAAACGTCTTATACAACTTGAGGAACTGTTTATTTTTAAAGAACATTTAGAAATACATATTCTACTGATTAAGAGGAAAAAATGATCAATTCTTGGTTTTCTAGCTCCACTGTGTGGATGGAACTCAATACTGCAGGAAATAGGCACAGCAGCTTAATAGTCCAAAGCAGTAACACGAACCACGGATCACACACACGATAATATAACAAATATATTTTCTTCATACTTGTGTAAAGACCTCTGGGCAATCCTCAACAAACCCTACTTCTTAGACATTTGCTTTCCTATAACACTTCATGGTATGGAAGTCCAACAAAATAATTATGTAAGTTATTAGGACACAGAACTAAGCATAGAAGTTCTACTGTTGCATAGAAAAAGGCCACTTCTCTGGCTCCAAGTGATAAAAGAATAGTTACATTTGCATTTAGCATGTCACTTAAGTATAAAGGTGGTAGGTGGAACAACTAAAAAAGAAAAGCAGTGTCCACATGTGACTGCGCTTAACCACTAACAGAACCCTCCATTCCAAGAAAAGGTGGAAGGCAGACTCTAAACTGGGGTCCTCAAACTTTTTAAATAGGAGGTCAGTTCAATGTCCCTCAGACCGTTGGAGGGCTGGACTGTGGGCCCTGGGAGGAGTCGGCTGCTAAGCAGGATAGGCAGCAGCGGCAAAAACACCCAGCAGGCCGGATAAATGTCCTAGGCGGGCCGCATGTGGCCCATGGGCCATAGTTTGAGGACACCTGCAAGATCTTTCAAAGGGCTGAGGAAGAAGAACTTTTTAAACAGTAAATATTTTATTATTTAATGATATGTTCCATTGAAAGTAAAAGAGCTTCCCCCCCCCCCAAAAAAAAAATCCTTATATTTTAGTCTTTTAAAAAGACTTGGGCCCGATAAGAAGGCAGTTTCCTCTAATTATCGCTTTAAATCCTTACGAAACCTAAAAACTTGGTTTTTCATAGGAAAACCATAAGTGCCTTATGGAACCTTAAAAACCTACAGGTTTTCATGCATATATTTTTTACAGAATATCTACTATGTACCAGACACTGAACTTGGCATTGGATATAGACTGGTGAGTAACATAGACCTGTCTCCTGATCTAATGATGCTAGCAAAGGTATTCACTAATTCTTCTTGTGCTCTCAAAATATACTATTATGTTGAACCACACGAAACTGCCAACATTCAACTCCTTTGACATTAATCTAATATCTATACAAGCAAAGTGAAGTAGTTAATAAAAAGGGATATAGACAGAGGCAAAGAACATTAGCTTACAAACAAAGGTCACTTCTTGGACCCCTTACTTATCTTCTGGAATAAACCCAAAGAGTTAAGTCTTTTTTCATCTAGTCACTGAATTTACTATTTATGTATGAAGACGTAAAAAAGTAAGAGTACAAGCTGTGTAACGAGTTCTGAAGCAAACCTTGTGGACCAGGACAGGGCTGGAGTTAGGAGAACTGCCCCCTGAAACTATTTTGTACAATACATCTCCACCATAACACATTAATCTAGCTATCTTTTCCATATTTTCTATAGTAAAAGTAGATAGGGCTTTCATAATAAGACAATTCTACCTAAAAACAGTGGTTACATGATTCTTTCCTCCCTTTATTCCAATTATAGCCTAAATCTTCACCAGCTGTTCCTTCTAAAGATAGAAACAGCCCAGAGTGACCACAGATCATTAGAAAAAGCTTGAGCTAGGGGCGGCGCCTGTGGCTCAGTGAGTAGGGCGCCAGCCCCATATACCCACAGTGGCGGGTTCAAACCCAGCCCCAGCCAAACTGCAACAAAAAATAGCCAGCTGTTGTGGCAGGCACCTGTAGTCCCAGCTACTCAGGAGGCTGAGGCAAGAGAATCACCTAAGCCCAGGAGTTGAATGGGGGTTGCTGTGAGGCCACAGCATTCTACCGAGGGTGACAAAGAAGAACTCTGTCTCTAAAAAAAAAAAAAGAAAGAAAGAAAGAAAGAAAAGACGTGTGAGCTGTGGATCAGCTTTGCTGCTGATGCATAAATTGGTTAAGTCAGCTCCAGTCCTCTATTTCTAGTCCCATTTCCTTATCTGTGATAAAGGTTAAGAATACAAATCTTGTAAAATCACTGACAAGCTTAAATTAAAAACACGCAATGCGTTTTCTATAAAGCACACAAGATAGGGAAGTGTTGATATCCCCATTCCTCTTCTGCCTTCCAAGGCTAACTCCCACCTAAGTGTAAGCAATTCCATTTCCTCTTGCCAGGAAGGCTCTGCTCTCCACTAGTCTCTTTTACCCTGTTTTTAAAGTTCTTTATTTATTATTTGTTTTTTAATTTATTTTGGAGACAGTGTCTCAGATCATTCTGCCACCTAGGCTAGAGTCCAGTGGCACCATCGTAGCTCACTACATCCTCAAACTTTGGGCTCATGCAATCCTCTGCCTCAGCCTCTCCAGTGCCTGGGACTATAAGCACGTACCACTGTGCTCAGCTAATAAAAAAAAAAATTTTTTTTTTTGAAAGACAGGGTTTTTCTCCATTGCCTAGGCTAGCCTCAAACTCCTGACCTCAAGCAATCCTCTACCTAGGCCTCCCAAAGTGCTGGATTACAGGTGTGAGCCAAAGCATCCAGCCCCAAATTTCTTTCAAAAGCAGTCTATACTCCTATTTTCTCAGTATCCTGATTAACTCCTTTCAATTGTTTCTAGCTCCATCATTCTAAAGACTTTTTTTAATGGCTGAATAGTATTCCATGGTACACACATACCACAGCTTGTTAATCCATTCCTGGGTTGGTGAATGGATTTAGGTTGTTTCCACAATTTGGCAATTGTAAATTGAGCTGCGATAAACAAGTCTAGTGCAAATGTCCTTATGATGAAAGGATTTTTTTGTTCTGGGTAGATGCCTAGCTTGGGATTGCATAATCAAATGGGAGGTCTAATTTGAGTTCTTTGGGGTTCTCCATACTTCCTTCCAAAAAGGTTGCATTAGTTTGCAGTCCCACCAGCAGTGTAAAAGTGTTCCCTTCTCTCCACATCCAAGCCAGCATTTGCAGGTTTGAGATTTTGTGATGTGGGCTATTCTCATGGGGACCTGGATTGAGTTAGAACATAGTCTTCTTAGTAAAGTATCGCAAGAATGGATAAGCAAGAATCAAATGTACTTCAATTCTTTTTTTTTTCTTTTGACACAGAGTCTTAATATCGCCCTTGGTAGAGTGCTGTGGTATCATAGCTCACGGAAACCTCAAACTCTTGGACTTAAGTGATTCTCTTGACTCAGCCTCCCAAGTAGCTGGGACTACTGGTGCCCACCACTATGCCCGGCTATGTACTTCAATTCTAATATGAAGCTAGTAGATGATCTAATATATACCCTAATAAGAGAAAAACTCCAATCTATTCAAGGTGGGGGGAAGGGGAATGAAGAAGCAGGAAGAGGGGAGGAGGAACAGGGCTTATGGTGTATGTCACACCTTCTGGGAGTGGGACACAATTATAAGAGGGACTTTACCTAACAAATGCAATCAGTGTAACCTAATCATTTGTACCTTCAATGTACCTGAAACAATAAAAAATAAAGAATTTTTTTTACTTAAAAATATATGTTAAACAATTTCATTTGTAGCCAAAATAGGGGAACTGGTATGAGACTTATCTTTCCACCAGAAATAATCAATAAGATAAAATAAGCCAGAGAAAATTATATGAAAAAACAGTTTGCAAGACTAGACATCAGGCAACAAAAAAGAGTGATCCTTAAGAAATGAGAAATGTATGAGATTAACCCTACCACTGCCCCACCTTACTGTCTTAAGGAGTTTCCAGACCACAGCACAAAGAGGTGAAAGTGAATTAGAACCTGGCAAACTCTCAAGAGTTAAAAAAACTGAGATGGAAGTCTAGGACAGTGTTTTTCAACCCTTTTTATCTTATGGCATACTTAAACCTGTAGTTAAACTTCTGTGGCACACTTAAATTATGTTGATTAAAAAAAAAAAAGTGGAGGGTGATGCCTGTGGCTCAAAGGAGTAGGGTGCCAGAGGTGGTGAGTTCAAATTCAGCCCCTGCCAAAACTGCAAAAAAAAAAAAAAAAAAAAAAGAGTGGGGAAAAAATATATATTTAACTTTGCTTTGAACTTCTTTTGAAAATAATTTAATTAATGGATTTAAAAATATTTTCCTGGCACACCTACGATGCTCTCATGGCACCGTGGTTGAATATCACTGGTGTAGGGAGCCCTAAGCAGCTACAGGTCACTGAACAGAGCTGCACAGAAGACAGCTACAGAGAGAAAAGCCCAGAACATCTGCAGAGGGTCTCCCTCAAGTGGGAAAACTAACCTCGTGTGTCTAAGGCGATTTCCCAGGCCAGGGAAAGTACCATTTGAAGGAAATAGAGGGAACAGTGCAGGGCACTCACATGAAACTGGGTATTGCCACGGTTCCCAACAGGCAAAGTAGAGAAAACTCCCAATTTGTGGGTTACTGAGTGGTGTACACAGGAACTCTTGCCTCATTAGTAGGAAATAATTAGCCTTAGCCTGAGCACCACTCCAGACCAGGCTAACAAATTATAAAAGCAAGAACCAATGGCATTAGTCTGTTTTGAAGTAACGCTACATCCTAGAACAAAGCTCGAGAACACTGTAAAAATATAAAACATCCTGCATCTAACAAGACAAAATTCACAATTTCTGGCACCCAATCAAAGACTATTAGGCATGCATAAAGGAAAGAAAACAAATCTCATAATGAGAATGACCAATTCATAAACATCAACACATAACTGACAAAGAAGTTATAATTAACATGATATTGAAATGACTATTCCAAGTGTGTATTCCATATGTTCAAATGATAAGAAGCATAAGAGATGTAAAGATTTTAATCAAACTTTCAGATGTGAAAACTACAATTTCTTTCTTTTGAGACAGAGCCTCAAGCTATCCCCCTGGGTGGAATGCTATGGCGTCACAGCTCACAGCAACCTCCTACTCCTAGGCTCAAGTGAGTCTCTTGCCTCAGCCTCCCAAATAGCTGGGACCACAGGCGCCCGCCACAACGCCCGGCCATTTTTTTTTTTTGGTTGCAGCCGTCATTGCTGTTTTTTTTTTATGCCGGGTCTGGGCTGGATTCAAACCCGCCACCTTAGGTGTATGTGGCTGGTGCCTTAGCCACTTGAGCCACAGGCACAGAGCCAAAAACTACAATTTCTAAGATAAAATAAATGCACTATGTGGGATGTTAACAAGAGATTAACATTACAACAGCAAAGCTGAAAGAAATTAAAGGCATGAAAATGTTAACTATCCAAGATAAATAGAAAACAGAATGAAAGAAAAAAAAAAGGTGTATTGATGAGTTGAAGTCAATCTCCAGGGATCTAAAAATGGTTAAGTGGAGTCCTCAAAGAAGAGAAGAAAAAAATTGGAAGAAATAATGGGCAGATTAATCTTTCCAAACTCGATGGAAACTATAAACCTACAGTTTACAGCTCAACAAACCCCAAGCATAAGAACCGTAAAGAAAACCATATCTAAGCACATTATCGAACTGCTCAAAACCAATGTAAAAGAGGAAACTTTTTATTTTTTTAGAGACAGAGTTTCACTTTATGGCCCTCGGTAGAGTGCTGTAGTGTCAAAGCTCACAGCAACCTCCATTTCCTGGGTTTAGGTGATTCTCTTGCCTCACCCTCCTGAGTAGCTGGGACTATTGGTACCCATCACAACACCTAGCTATTTTTTTGTTGCAGTTTGGCTGGGGCTGGGTTTGAACCTACCACCCTCAGTATATGGGGCCGGTGCCCTACTCACTGAGCCACAGGTGTCGTCCAAAAGAGGAAACTTTTAAAAAGCCAGAGGAAAGGGCGGCACCTGTGGCTCAAAGGAGTTGGGCACTGACCCCAATATACCAGAGGTGGTGGGTTCAAACCCAACCCTGGCCCAAAACTGCAAAACAAAAACAAAAACAAAAACAGCCAGAGGAAAAAAGGCATGTTATATACAGAACAGAAACAATAAGACAATGTGAAATTTCCCATCAGAAACAATATAAGCAGAAGACTAGCTGTATCTCTAAGGTATTGAAAGAAAAAATTAAAGTATCTTTCCTTTTTTTTTTTTTTTTGTAGGTTTCACTTAGTCGCCCTGGGTAGAGTGCCGTGGTGTCACACAGCTCACAGCTACCTCCAACTCCTGGGCTTAGGTGATTCTCTTGCCTCAGCCTCCCAAGTAGCTGGGAGTACAGGCGCCCGCCACAACACCCGGCTACTTTTTTGTTGCAGTTTGGCTGGGGCTGGGTTTGAACCTACCACCCTCAGTATATGGGGCCCAAGCCTTACCTACTAAACCACAGGCGCCGCCCAAAAAATTAAAGTATCTTTTGAAAACCAAGGCACAGTAATGATGTTTCCAGGCCATCAAAGCTGAAAGAGCTCATGACCAGCAGACACACACTACATGAAATATTAAAAGTTTTTCAGGCAGAAGGAAAATTATACCAGATAAAAATACAGACCCACATAGAGGAACAACAAGGGTTAGAAATAGCAACTATATGAGTAAATACATAAGTTTTTCTTATTTAAATCTCTCTAAGAGATATTTAACTATTTAAAAAACTAACAACGTTTTGTCATATAATATGAAAAAGTAAAATGTATTACAATTCCATAAAGGAGAGAAATGAAAATATACAAGCATAAGTTTCTTATATCTCACATGAAATAATATAATATCATTTGAATGTATCCTATAATACAGTAAGCTAAAGATATATACTATAAACCTGAAGTAGATACTAAAATAATAAGATAATGGATACTAAAATAATAAGATAATATAACTACTAAGCCAACAAAAAAAATAAAAATGATTTAAAAAAAAAAAAAAACCTCAATCTAAAAGAAGCTAGTGGAAAACTTCCATTCTCCCAAGGACTAGAAACAGAATACAAATAGCAACATGAAAGACCCCAACCTAGCCCAATCAATAATTCTGTTAAGTGTACACAGTCTAATTAATAGAGATCAGTAGATTGAATAAAAAAGCAAAAGTTAACTATCCATATTTCTGCCAATAACAAATGTAAGTTAAATACAAAGAAATAAGTAAGTTAAAAGTAAAATGATGGAGTGAAAAAGATATAGTATGGTAACACTAATCTGAAAACAGAGTGATTATTTTAATATAAGATTTCAGAGCAAAGACTACTACCAGGGATTAAAAAAAAATGTTATTTCATTATGATAAAGGGGTCAGTTTATCAGGACATAATAAATAATAATGTATGTGCAGCTAGCAATAGACCTTCAAAATACATAAAGCAAAAACCAATAAAACTGCCAGGTGAAATAGAAAAATCAACAATTATAATCATAGATTTCAATACCCCTCCCCCTACAAGATCTCAAAATAATTGTGGTTTAAAAAAAAAAAAGTGGCCAGACTAAAAAAGTCCGTAGTGTATGATTCTGCCTACACAACACCGCAGAAAAGGCACACCACTGTACAGTGACAGAAAGGAGGTCAGCAGTTGCTTGGAGAGATGCAGGACGAGCAAAGCCATAGTGACAGAAGGGCACAAGGCAACTTGGGGGGTGACAGCTGATTGAATATCTTGATTGTGGTGATGATTTCATGGATATATATGTGAAAACTTGTTAATCTGTTCATTTTTAATTTGCACAGTTTATTATATCTCAAAAAAGCTGATCAATGTGTTTGTGATACAAAACCATCTACCACTTACCAGGCATGTTCCAGCCCTAAAGCATTGAAAAAGATGGCCACGGGACCCATCAATACCGAACTAAGAGTCTAAGCAGAGAAAACTCTGAAAGCCACCAAGTATGATAAAATCTATGAAGTACTGGCTACTATGGGAAAGAAGAGTACAGACTTCAACCTGTACAGGTTCTACAGTGTAGATTCTAAGTAGTCAGTCAAGAAGGGAATCCCCGAGGAAGTAACATGTAAACCAAATGAAGAAGTAAAGTATGAATTAGCTAGGTGAAATACAGTGGGAAAGCATATAAAAAGACATGTACAAAAACAAGATTTTAGGGAAAGGATATTTACAAGATAAATGCTCAGAAATGGAATTGCTGGATCAAAAGGCAAATATAATGTTTTATAAAAAGGTTTTCACTTAGTTCTTTGGAATAGTAAAAGATATCTACTATTTATACAGTAGAGAGAACTGAAAAAATTAATAACATCAGGGAAGACCAGAGAATAGCCTGAGTGCAACAAGCTCTGGCACCAGGGACATCTTCATCCTCACATGTCAAATGCAGCGTTTCATACACCCCAAGTGTTCGCCAATGATTTACTAAATTAAAGTGAACTTCTTAGGCTAGGATAAAAGAAATCAAACAGTCAGAAGCTTCTCAACTATACCTCAAGCCCTCCAGAAATAATGATTTTTAAAAGAAATAATCTCATCTTCACCATCGAGTAATTCTTAAAGAAAGCCCCTTAGGTCTCCAAACTGTGTTGTCTCCATTCCTCTTATCTTAGAAAGAGCTGAGAGTAGACTATCCTATTCAACCCCAACATCCAACATCCGTTCACCTCCCTGCTATACTTAAAACCTTCAAATGACACCTCATCTCCCCCAGTTGTCCATTCCAAACACAGAATCTCAGAGCAACATGGCTGAAATGAGTGGGGGAAAAAGACAACTTTGTAGCTTTACATAATAATACATCCAATTTAGAAGACTACTTATTGAGAAATTTTACTTCATGCTTTTTTTGGTGTAAAACATCTTTTTGTTTATAAAAAGATGGAGAGTACATAATAACATCTCCACTTAACAAATTCAGGTGGCAGAACTATGATAGCTGAGTTTTACTCTTTATTGTAATGGCCCAACACAAACAAAAAGTCTGGAAAACACTGACTGACAAGATAAAGTCCAAAAAGCAAACAGGGGTGCTAACTGATCTTCCGATCTCCTCTCACTTTCCCACATTTTTTGCTCCAGCAACCTAAGATTGCAACTACAGTACGCAAAATACCAATTCTTTCCTTTCCCTTTGTTCACATTTTCCCATGAAAGGAGTAACTTCAACAACTCCTCTTCTTCATTCACTCAATTTATTGAGTATCCACCATGTGCCAAGCACCAGGGATAGAGTAGTGAGTAAAAGAGAAACATCACTGTTTTTGTGGAGCTCACAGTCTAGTGGAGCAAACAAGACCAAAAAAATCAATATAGCATTTAAAAGGATGATAAATACTGTCTTATAGAGCATGCAATGGAAAAAGCACAAAAGTGATCGCAGGAAGGCAAGTCAGGAGGCCACCATAGTTCAGGTAAGAGATAAATGTGATTTAGACTAGGGGTGAAGATGTCAAAATCTGGAGATGACTAGATTTGCTGCTAAATTTAACAAGGGTTAAAAGAGAAGAAATACAACAAAGATGACAACAGCATGAGCAATAATAGTCCCAATTACATATGACTCCCTGGATCAACACTCTTTGGTATGACCTTTGCATACTGACTCTAGGCTTAACTGACTTGCTTTGGCCGGTTAAGGTCTTAAGCAAACTTGCTGTAAACAGCAGCTTGAAGAAACTTAACACTCTGCTACTTGTCTCTTGGAACCAATGTGGGCTAGCCTGCTGAAGGGTAAGAGATCATATGGAGAAGAATTAAGGGGAGACCATTAGAAATAATCTTAAACCAGCCTATAGTATGAGAACCCCAAACATACAAGCAGATAAGCAGAGCTGCCTAGCAGACTCATAAGTGAACAAAGATGCACCAATGAACCCAGACAGTAGTAAAAGAACAACCTAGCCGACTAGCATGACCAACTAATAGACTTGCACTAATAGTTAAGACTTGTAAGCAAAAATAACTGCTTTGCGTTTTGAGCCACTGTGTCTTTTGAATTCATTAGCTAACTAAACAAGGTAGTACCATCTACTGGCATGGAGAGACTGTTTAAACATGGTGAGACAGAGGAAAAGAAAGCAAATGAATAGAAAAATCAAGTTCATCTTCTCTTACCCTAGTCAACTCCTGCCTATCCTTCAAAGCTCAACTTAAACATCAACCCTTCCAAGCAAGCGTTCCCGGATCCTCCATGCAGGTTCAAGATAGATATTATTATCGCCTTTCCATGTTATTTTATGTTTGTCAAGATTACATTTTCCTAACTAGACAACAACCTTTTTCTATTGAGCACTGTCTGATTCTTCCTGATATCAACGGCATGTAACACAAAACAGGCATTCGAAAGATGTTTCTGAATTTAATAAATGAATAAACACTTGTTCGATGCTCTATTAATTAAATGTAGATCAGCATTTATCAAAGGGATCACTGTCAGCATACATCAGAATCAGCAATGACGTGCATTAAAAAATGAAAATCTCTGGACCATTTAACAACAACAACAAAAAACCCCACCATTCTTCACTTTACGAAAACAGGAATGAGAATGTTCTAGCCAGCTATATGTAAACAAAACAAGTAGTGGCAGTATGGCTACTAAGTCAACTTTGCCTTAAAATTTTCTAGACATGGTCTCTACGATAGATAAAGGTCTTAGCGTTCTAGGACCTGGAGTAACTGGTGCTCTGCCTGGGATGTAGTTTCTCTTTTACGAAGAGGCTCTCTGTCAGAGCAAGCAAAAGCTGAGAATCCTCCCAGATGTGGTTTCTCAACGCACACATTGACAGACGATGCTCCAGAAAGAAAGACTATCCTATGTTTTCTCCACAAGAGGGGCCGGGCCGGGGACGAACAGGTGGCCGTAGCCCAAGCACCACGCGTACCAGACCTCACAGCCTGGGGCTCCTAAGCCAAGGGAAGGGCCTAAAGTCCCGCCAGGGAGAGCCGCGCGAAGGCGACCCCCACGGGGTTCTGGGATGGGTGTCACTGTCCAGAAGAGGCCACCGGGGGTCGAGCCCAGCCGGACGCGCCGTAAGGAAGGCCACAGTCGCTTTGCTTGCCAGAGTCAGAAAGAAAGACAAGCGGGAAGGTTTGGGTCGATGGCAGCCGAAAGCGGAAAGCGGATAGCGGAATGGGGCAGGCAGGGGCGCCGCCGCTTCCCACCTGCGTCAAGTTCCAGCTGGTAACAAGGCAGCGGCTCGAGAGAGAGCTTGTAACCCTCGAAGCGGGGATCCAGCAGAGGTCTCTTCACCCGCAGGGAGCAGTTTGCCGCCACCTCCATCGCCTTCCAGGGTCCTCGCGTGAGAATTAATAAAGCTCTGGTTGAAAGGTCCGCGCTTCGCTCCCTGCACTGTCGCTGGGAAGCGGCGTGGCCCCATCCCAGGAAACATTGCGGCGCACGCTGCCCTCTGGGAAATGTAGTATTCAAGAGAAAGTTGACCCCGTTGCATGCCGGGCTATGTAGTTTTCTGGGGACTTAACTCCCGCGCGACAGCAGCGTCAGGACTCCGCTACCCAGAGGACTGAGCGATCAGGAGGCGGCCCGCGCTGGTTGAATTCTTACATTATAGGCAGAGCGGCGAGCCCCCGCCCCGGAAATGCGTGTTCTAGCTTTCTGTGTGCTTAGGTGCCCGAGCTACTGAGGGTCTAAGTCCGGGCAGCCGAAGAGTGTGGTAGGTAACGGTCATCAGCGCAAGGGTCATTTCGTCGCTGGGAAGGGACGGCCCTCGCCCGCGGTGATGGTGGTGAGCTATGCCCGTGGTCCTCAGGGCCGGGACCCGGGCCCAGCCCAGGCTCCTTTCGATGTACTGTCTTTCGTTAGCTTCCCCGACCCGCACTCGCGGGCCTATAGGGCTCTCCGACAGGGCGTGCTACCGGAGTTGGCCTGAAACCAGTCCACGCTTTGTTTTCTGGCTCCTCCCCTCCCGCCTCTCCCTCTGTCTCCGCCCTGTTCTATTTTCCCAAAGAATGTCTGAACTGGGAGGGAACCCCTAGCGCCCTTGTTTTACCGGTGAGAAAACTGAGGCCTTTGAGCATTAAGTGACTTGTCCAAGGTCACTGCCCATATTTTAGGGGCCAAGACGAGGTCAAATTCAATCTTCCAGGGATGGTACTGACTAGATCTTATAGTTATTTTGTAAATGTTAGGCTCTAAGTACAAAAGCATGCATTTCCTAGTTTTTTTTCCCCTCAATCCCTCCTTTTCCATATTCTCCAAAAAATAAAGTCAACTCTCAAAACTCATTGTCAGTCTGATTTTCTTATGGGTGAGATAGGAGACAACAGAAGTAGTCCCAAGGTGGTGATAGATTGGGTGGAGAAACGTCATTTTACTCCAAGTTCTATATTACTCAAACTTTTAAGTAGTCTAAGTGACTTTAAAACCTAACTTTTCTCTACTTTCAACATTGTTTTCGTTTTGGGTGTCTGTGTGTACTGAAAATTGAAAATTTTCCGAGTTAGGAATTAGTTTGAGATTGGTTTTTCCCTTATCCCAGTAGCAGTGTGTGTGTATTTTTAAACACACACATACGCTCTTACATCTAGTTTAGGGGTTGTAATTCAGGGTACATACTTGTGAAATATAAAGTAAGCACTTAGAGCTTTATCGGGTAATTTCATTTTTTCCCTAATAGTCTTTAATCTTTTTCTGATATTTAGTTTATATGACTTTCTCAAATTTATGGATGTAGTTAAGGTACAGAAGTGATCAACAGTCAGTTATGTGCAGTTCAATAGTTCTGGAGCTTCTGGGGTCAAAGTACCTGAGTTCAGATTCTGCCTCCACCACTTTCTGTTTCTGTGCCTCAGTTTCCTCATCAGTAAAATACTAATGTTATTAATATGTAACAGAATGAGTTCTGGGAATTAAATGTAATTTTAGAAAACTCCCAAAGCATCAGCCCAGTATCAGGCACATAAGTGTTTAACAATGTAATGATATCGTTAACACACTTGCAACTTGTCATTCCTTCACTTGATAAAAGCTAAACAGTTTGCTTGCCTAGAGGACTTAGAAGAAAATGCTTTGTAAACGTTTTATATCTGAAAATTGCGTATTGATGTCCAGGTTAGCAAGATGAACAAAGATGCGCAGATGAGAGCAGCAATTAACCAAAAGTTGATAGAAACTGGAGAAAGAGAACGGTAAGTACTAGATTGTGCGGGGAAAATTACATTTCACCATCTTTAAAAGATACAAGAATCTAAATAAATAAGAAAAGGTTTTGTTCCTAACATCTATAAAAAATAATTTAGGTCTGTTCCATGTTGCAGAGTTTGAGAGGAATTGATAATGTAGAATGTTGAGTTTGAGATAACTCTCAAAGAATGTGTACTGTAATGGAGAAGAAAAAGTGCATACCCAAGTAATTACAATTGAAGACATAATGTTACTGGTTTTAACAGGAAGACACCATGATAGAATGACTTTTAGTTACCACGGAATAGCATGTGCTTACTCTCTGAAATACCCTTCTACCTTCCCATCAGTTTTAGCTCATTTGTCAAGTTTTAATTTAGATATTACCTCTTCAAGGAATGTTTTTATGTCCCAAATAACCTTGTTTAATAATGCCATTTAATCACATTCTAACCATCTGCTTTGCTAGTTTGTGTCCTCCAATATAGTCTAAGTTCCCTAACAGCAGAAACCCCATTGTATATTCAGCAACTATCAATATGGCTGGCACATAATTGGCCAAGTACATATTTGAAGATTGAACAGGTTTAGACATACAGAGGGGAATCAGGAAGGTTCCCAGAAGCAGGGTGAAAAAATGTGTAAGAGAAATAACAAGAGGAGTCTGACTCTACCTGGGTTTAATGTGACCATTTAAAATCCCACAAAATAAAAGAGGCTTTTCACCTAGGCAGAAGGGTAGCAGTTCTCTGAGCTAATAAACTAGAGAACATTCTGGACAGATAAAACAGAATATGCAAAGTCACAGAGCTTTACTACGACATAATCCTGGGAAATGCAACATAATAAAAGAAACCTAGGGGGTAAAGTATGAAAGCCATGTGGCTGGAATAGTGCACAGGAAGTGTGTGGTTTGTGTATGAGTCAGAATTCTTTCAGTTGAAAATAACAACTGGGGCCGGGCGTGGTGGCTCATGCCTGTAATCTCAGCACTCTGGAAGGTAAGGTGGGTGGATTGCTTGAGCTCAAGAGTTTGAGACCAGCCTGAGCCAGAGCGAGACCCCATCTCTAAAAATAGCCAGGCGTTGTGGCAGGTGCTTGTAATCCCAACTATTTAGGAGACTGAGGCAAGAGAATTAGTTGAGCCCAAAAGTTTGAGGTTGCTGTGAGCTGTGACTTCACAACACTCCACTGAGCGTGACAAAGTGAGACTCTTAAAAAAAAACCAAAAACTGAAGTCAGAAACTGGCTTAAATAGTGAAAATGTATAACCTCATCTATCTAAAAAGTCTAGGGCTCGAAATTTCTTTAGGCACCACTGAGGCCAGGCACTCTAAAATTGTTGCCAAGAATATTTCTTTATCTTTTCAGGTCTGCTTTCCTCTATATTGGCTTTATCCTCAAGGAGGCTCTACCTAGCAGAGATTGTGATCAGCCGTGGCTAGGTCATGTTTCCATTTCTAGAACTTTACCCATACACTGAGAATGACCAATTTTTGTCTGTTGAAATGAACAGGCACAAAAATGGGTGGTAGGGTTTGCAAAAAAGATCTGTTACTGATTTTATTTTTAGCTTGTAGGAATCATTAAAAATTTTTAAGAAAGGGAATGACTAGATCACATTTACACTTTGGGAATCTTACTCTGTCAGTGTGGAGGATAGATTTGAAGGTGTCTAGATAGGTGGCAGAAAAATAAAGAAGGGTTAAAAATGGAAAGGCAAGCTTAGAATTTTTTCTACTTTTTTAAAAGTAGGAACAGTTGTCCTAATTATGAGAAAGGAAGCATGTACATTAGACCAGTTCCTCAGGTCACTTAAGATAGTACTGGCTGGTTTTTGTTCGGTTTTTTGTTGGTGCAGCTTGAAGTTACTGAGTCTCTTCTCAGTATGCTCTATGAAGTTACTGAGTCTCTTCTCTATGCTATGCCCTATTAAGGTGCTGGAGATATAGTTGTAGATAACAATGAAGTCTGTGCTTTCATGGAGCCTACATTACAATGGGAGGATACATACAAGGAATATGTAGTATGTTAGATGGTAATGAGAAGAACAGTAAAGCAGAAGAATAAGGTGTGATATTTTGGATAGAAAAAACAAAGGACGGGCTGGGCGCAGTGGCTCACACCTATGATCCTGGCACTCGGGGAGGCTGAGGTGGGTGGATTGCCTGAGCTAATGGTTTTGAGACCAGCCTGAGCCAGAGTGAGACAGCCTCTCTAAAAATAGCCAGGCGTTGGGGCAGGCGCCTGTAGTCCCAGCTACTCCAGAAGCTAAGGCAAGAGAATCACTTGAGCCCAAGAGTCTGAGGTTGCTGTGAGCTATGATGCCCTGGCACTCTACCAAGGGCAACGAAATGAGACTCTGTCTTTGAAACAAAAGAAAAAACAAAGGAGGCTGCAATGATAAGAGATGAGCAGGATGTGAGGGAGTGCAAGGACGCACAGATCCTGAGACAGGAGATTGCATGGCGTTGTTAAGGAACACTTAGAAGCCAACAAGACTGAGTAAACCGGGCGAGGGCATTTCTGGGAGAAGGCAGATCATGGAGGATCACTTAGGCTCTAAAACCTTGGAATTTTATTCTGAGTTAATTAGGAAGGCACGGAAAGGTTTTGAGCAGGGGGAGGAGAATGAAGTGTACAAGCGAAGGAGCAGGAAGACAACGTAGTTGCCTGTGATAACAGTCAAGAGAAGATGGAGGCTTGAACTGGGGTAGTAATAGCAGAGATAGTGAGAAACATTTGAATTGTAGTTACATTTTAAAACTGAAACTAGTAGGATTGGTTTTGTGGTGTTAACAAGGTGGCTGAAGGGTATTGCCAAGTTTCCTAGCCTGAGGAACCAGAAGAATGGAGTTGCCATTCTGAGAAGAACAGAATGAAGTGGTACAGAATAAAAGGTTGGGTTTGGGCCCTGTTAGTATTGAAAGACCTACTTAAATACCAAGATGGGACTGGCAGGTGTATATCTAGAAGTATCAAGGAATAAATGGCTTGGAGAAAAAGGGTATCCTTTTGGTCTGGAATATGACATGTTTAGGCTGAGAAGTTAAATGATGTAGGTTACCTGAAAATTTGTAAGAGTGGGTGTGATAAAAAGGTAATAAAATGTTCTGTTTCATCTGTGAGGTTATTAGTTATAATACCATTATTTTTTACTATTATTAGAAAAGAAAATGCTGCCAATTGTAACAGGGATACCAATTACCAAATTGTTAAAATAGGGAGGAAACCACAGTCTTAAAGAGAGTGAAATACCATAGTCAATACGTAGTTTAGAAGGGCCTGATAGACTGGGATGAAAGAAGGGGCAGTCTGTGAGGTTAGGGAGTGGGATATGGGGAAAATAAGAGAATTAAAGGGTAAGAAGTTGTGGTCAAAGAATGAATTTTGGAATTTAAAGATTTCAGTGGTACAGTTGTTTCAAGCTCAGTTAATAGTCTAGAAGTTGTACAACAGCCATGATATTTTCCTGGTGTTGGAGGGAAGTCAAGACTATGTTAGAAGGCCAGAGTAGTTTCTTGAAAAATGTTTTAGCCTCTACACTTTAATTTTGCTCAGAAAATGATGAAATCAAAGTCCCAGAATTTAAAATGGCTTGCATAAAATCAAAGAATATATAGTGATAGAACCAAGATCAGGGGCACAGTTAAATTAAAATTGTGCAACTAGAAAGCAGGGTAATTTTAGTTGCACAGTTGAACCTTTACTTCAAACATTTCTCCCTGAGATGTTGTATGTTGTTTAATTTGAAAACATTTATTTTTCAACAGCCTCAAAGAGTTGCTGAGAGCTAAATTAATTGAATGTGGCTGGAAGGATCAATTGAAGGCACACTGTAAAGGTAATCAATCTCATTTAGAAGATAAGCTAATCCCTTTGCTCTGAACTGAATTGATTTGGGAATTGCTAAAAAAATGTATAGTCAGTATTTTAAGGTATATTGAGTACTCAGGCATAATTTTTAAACAAATAGGAAATTTAATCTTGAGTAATATTTCCCTGCAAGACCTAATTCTTACATTTTTAGGAATTTTCTTTGTGTTTCTTTTATGACAGGAGAGGCATGAGCACTCAAGATTTTCTTATATCAAAATGTGGAATCCCATGTTTCTCCACAACATTAGTCTTCCTAATGTTTTAGATAACAAAGTGAGCGCTTATAAAAGTTATAGCTCTCCTTTCAAAATAACAAGGTTCTTTTGAAAATTTATCTATTATATGAAAGTGCTTAGAGAATTACACTTAAAAAAATGTAGAAGTGAAACTTGTTAAATTGCTGAGTGTTGATGATGATACCACTTGATAGATTACCCGTGTCACTAAGATGAGCCTGTTTTCTGACTCAGTTTTTGGTATAACGGAATTCTGGATGTTTTTAATGAATCCTCATTACATTTTATATATTAACTGTAGGAAGGCAACTTAGTCAAAGCATTGCCTTTAAGGTCATACAGATTTTCTCTGGTGAAAGACTAGATCTGGAATTCAACTCATGTTTGGATGAGTTTATTTAATCTTTAAGCCTCATTTATCTTACCTATTAAGGTGGGGGGAATGTGAGCCGATTAGATTATTGTGAATAGTAAATTCTGGGAAGCCCCTAATAAGGGTATGGTAAATATTAATTATAACAGTTACAAGTTTCAGGCCTTTTAAAAATATTAAACTTGACCACAATTAAAGTTCATTCTGGGTGATACAGTTAAATTAAGGCTATTTAATTTAGCTGATACTTTAATGAATGGACTTTTATCATTTAAATCTAGAGAATACAGTAGAACCTCTGTAAGTTGACCATCCAAGGGATTGTAACAAACTGCTCAATGGACAGAGGTAGTCAACATAAGGAACTAGGCCTCGTGTACTGATAAGTACATGTGGTGCATGTGTGGTCCGTGAAATTTAGGTCAGCCTGAGGAGATGGTCAGTGTGGGGAGGTGGTCAGCTGTTATGGAGGCTGTTGTACTTAATGTGTTTCTAAGGTTGAACTGAATTTTCAAAGTGTCCTCTTTTTTTTTTTTTAAGACCAGTCTACACTCTAAAAACATGATCTTAATCCTTCCTCTATGAAAATCTTTCTTACAGATAATGATTTTAAATGATATGATTTGTTTTTTGCTTTTGCATAAGAGGTAATTAAAGAAAAAGGACTAGAACACGTTACTGTTGATGACTTGGTGGCTGAAATCACTCCAAAAGGCAGAGGTAAGGAATACAGATGTGTCAAAGGAAACATCTGCTGAAGACAAGATTTTCTCTCCCTGATTCAGATTTTCCTTCTTTATTTATAAAGAAAAGCACCCTTTCCAGTTACTTGTGTTGTCTTATGTGGGAAGAATTAGCATAGTCTTGAGTAACAAATTAAATAATAGGGGAATAAATATTTTTATACTCTAAACCAGTATATTAATAATACAAGCTGATATGGTTGGTCAGGCAGATAATTTTTAAAGCATGGTATTTAATAGAAACAAATATTACCCCAACCTAGGATTTATAAACTTTGTCAGATATGGCCTGAGTCCATTTAAATATTTAATAATTCAAAGTTTCCTCCAGCCACTGAGTCATTGCTCAGCTATCTCTTTCCTTATTAAAAATAAATGAAGATTTGTCTTCTTGAATGTCTACTTAAGAATTTGGTAGCTCCATCACTTCGTGTTGAGGGTAATCCATAGTAAGACTCACAATGCAAACACCTTCTTAGTTTTTTCTTTTAGTGCTTGTTTACAGAGGCAAAGGAAGTATGAGAAATATTATATTAAAACTGATGATGTGTAATAAATATGAAGTCAGGAACTACTTCAGTTTTACCTCAGATGTAGCCACATTTTAATTTGGTAAAGTTGGAGTTTTCTCGTAGTTGTAAGTGGAAGGGCAATTAGACAGCCCATACATACAGTGTTTTCTCACTCAGAGATAGTCAAAAGATTAGAAGTGTAAAAAGTTATGTTTGAAAATTACTAGTATAGAACACTGTAATTTTCTGAGCTGCTAACTGCTGGGAAGAAGCTATAGAATCCCATGGTCCTTGTTAACCATACCTTCAGGCCTATTTATAGGTGGAAAACATACCTTTTTTAAAAAAGTATGTTTCAGGGATAAGAAATAAACATTATTTGGTCATCGTACAAATTTATATTTAAATTTTCACGAATTTATTTTTCTGTTTTCTTCTGTGATTCTTAACTTGTTAACATTATTTAGGAACCAGTCGTAAGGTTAGGAATTATCCTTCACTTCCTTTAACACCTTGTACCTTGGGTGTTTCAGTTTCTTGTAGTTCCCTTGCTAGTGAATGATCAAATAGTGAAAAGAAATAAAAATAAATCTTTTGTGTCTTTGTCTTACTGTTGTTAAGAGTAGATAGTTTTAAATAACACAGTAAAACTAACCTTTTCTTAGTGTGCAGTTATGTGAACTTCGTATACATGTGTAAATACATACAACTACCACTATAGTCAAGATACAGAATAAGCAGTTCCCTCACTCCCCAAAATCTCCCTCAGGCTATCCCTTTATAGTTACACCCGTAACTGATCATTATTGTGATGATGATGATTTTGCCTCAGTCATTATTTTGGTTAACAGTATAACTATTGGATTACATTTTAAGTGGATTTGAATTCTATATCTTGTAGGTAGGCTTAAACTAAACGATTTATAAAGAGAAGTATTCTCTTTGATATGAATACTTATTTGTGTAATTTTTTGTAGGAAAATTGAACTATACTGAAGTTTTCCATTTCCCTTGGACACAGCAAATACATTAGAAGTTTTAGTTTTTTCACATTCATGGTTAATCTGAATAGGTAATAGTCACATGGGTCAAAAGTAAAAATGTAACAGATAGAACTACTGTAGTGTTTTTTTGTATTTTGGCGGGATCAGAAAGTATGTACATTCATTATTACAATAAAATAATGCCACATTACCTTTCAAAACATACCAGTTTATACTCCCACCTAATATCCTCACTGTTACCAACACAGTATATTGTTGACTTTTGGATTAGCCTTATTGGTCAAACGTTTCATCTGAACATTATTTTAATTTGCATTTCTCTTCTGAGACTGAGCCCCTTGTATATTGAAGAACTACATATTTTTCCTTTTCTTCATCTCCTTTGCTCATTTTCCTATTAATCCGCTGGTCTTTTTCTTATCGATTTGAAGCGGTTGTGTAGCAGAGAGATCAGCCCTTTTATGTAACAGCATTTCTCCAATTTGTCTTTTGGCTATGTTAATGGTGATTTTGATCAAGCATAGTCGTATTTAAACCAAAGGTATCTATTTGGTATAGCCTGTAACTTCTTTGTTTAAAAATGACCTCTGCTTCTAGCTGAAAGAATTTTCTCATGTTTTCCTCTCATCAACGTGCAGTATATTTAGGTATTGAACCATGAGGGTTATTTATGAAATTCTCGTATTGGTAATCCTGAATAAAGTGTCAGATCTTAAATTGACATATATTCCTTAGAATCTTCTTACTCGTATGTATTTTTGTGTTTCAGCCCTGGTACCTGACAGTGTAAAGAAGGAGCTCCTACAAAGAATAAGAACATTCCTTGCTCAGCATGCCAGCCTTTAAGATTGAATTAGATTGTGTTATTCTGTGATTTTATTTCTGAAAGTAAAACTTGCCATAAATTAGACATCAGCTTCCCAGAATAAAATCCTTTTTTGTATGATGGTATACAGTTTTCAGTAATGATATACATTGTATTGATTTTTTTCCCTAAATGTGTTATTTTAATAAATATCTCATGAATAAGTTTTGAAGTTTGCTTGGATTTTGGAATAAATGGGACTTTGTCTTTATTACTAATTCACCAGATTTGTTAAGAGAGAAAGCATTTAATATAGTTTAAGTACTTAGTATGTGCAATTCTGTGTTAATAGCTGAGATGTAGTCTTTTCTAATTGTCTGCATATGGTGTATTCCTTTTTTGACTCCCCATAATATTTTATAAATTGTAATGCCCCATCTTGTACTACAGTTGTCTTATTCTTACTTGTTATAAACTCTTAGGGTTAAGACTGGGTCTTACTCATCTTATACGTGCCTTCCTTATGCTTCAAAGAATTTACCGTCTAATGGAAGAGAGAATATTTGCAAGTTGGCTCCATACCAAGTTTCTTCCACATATTCTACTCACCTGAACTTTGAACGATGCAGCATCTTTAAATTGCATCCCCACATACTAAGGTCAAGAAAGAACTTAATGGGAAATAATCTCCACCTGTTAGCTTTACTCTGCCATCAAGATTGCCAAATCCAACGGACTCTTGCCTATTCCTGTGTGACCTCTGCTGGAAAACAAGAATGTTGACCATCCTGCCACTTGGACTCTCTTCCCGCACCTCACATTGTTTCTTCCTACCACTGGAAGTTCCTTCTGTTTCTTGTGGAGTACCTTTTGCTGTATGGGACTTTTAAATAATGATGTTTCTTAAGGCTCCCTCCTGGGCCCTCTGCCTGCCTGGATATTCTTTTCCTGGGCAAATCCCAGGAAACTTGGGTCAGACCATGGGTTCAGATACCAACAGGTTGATAAATGCTAAACTGCATCTTCATCCCAGTCTCCAGACTCATATTCCAACTACTGTGGACCAACTTCCTTGGATATTCCCCAAACACTTCAAAGTGACCCTCCCTAAAACAGTGATCTGCCTGAGTCATTGCCCCTGCTGTATTCCTTATCTTTGTTTACCTAATTTCAGATAAGGGATATTGCACAAGATTCTGTGTCTGACAAGCTCCAAGTTTGTGCTCATGTTGCTGATTGAGGAACACTTTTAGTATAACAAGGGTGTAAATTGTTCAATACCTGCCCTCTTAACTTAGTTCAAACCTAGATTATTTCAGTAAACTAATACTTGCTTTGGTTGATCCATGTCTCCTCTGATATCTCTTCCACACTAATTACTAAATGGCTTTACTAAAATTCAAGTGTGGGTGTTTTATTCTGCTTGAAATTCTCAATGCAGGATAAAACTCAGGTAAGCATCAATGCCTAGACCCTTCTTGATCTGACTTTACCCTCTTTTTTTTTTTTTTATTTGAGACCATTTCTTTATGTTGCCCTCGGTAGAGTGCTATAGCATCATAGCATCACAGCAACCTCAAACTCTTGGGGTTAAGTGATTGTCTTGCCTCAGCCTCCCAAGTAGCTGGAACTACAGATGCCACCACAATACCCTTTGTTGTTTCCCAGGCCTGGCTGGGTTCAAACCCACCAGCCCTGGTGTACGAGGCTGGCACCCTAACCACTGATCCATGGGTATGGGCACTGAGCCACTTCGTACCCACTTTTTTAGTTAGTCCCTAAACGTATCAAGTTGTCTCTTTCCTAAAAACCTTGGAAAATCGTCAGCTTAGAAACCCCTTCCTTCCTACTGCTCTCATTCCTACTTGTCCTTCAAAATTCAGTTTGTGTTGCTAAAACATTCTGACATTCCTGACTTAAAGCCCCAGTATCATTTTTCCATAAGAACCAGCTGGGCATAATTTCAACATAGTGGTTTTTGAACATTGGCATGCACACCCTGGAGAGGAGGAAACGTGACTCCTTTGACTTTGGACGATGTTTATTTGTGGATGAATGAGTGAAGAAACAGTAGGGACTGGACATTCTGGGAGCATGAGAAAAGGTAATAACGGGTATAGTTTAGAAAAAGATTATTAATTTTTGGCTCAGTGTTCTAGAGGTAACAGTTTCATCTTTGTGATGAATTTAAATTTTAAATGTAGTCTTTGGATCAACTGGGCTTAATTATGTAAAGTTTTGAGCCTGAGGAAAGGACACACACAATCACAAAATCTACCAAAAATGTTTTTTTTGTTTCATCTCAAAACAATGTTCTACAGTAATGACAGGATGCTCACGCTGCTACCCGTTATCAAAAACTAGACAATCTCAGCAGTACGTAGGAAACATCAGCAATAACAGTTCTTACTTCATGGTACTGTATATGGAAAAAACAAATTTGCTCAGAGATACTATTTTGTTTCATAGTTCAAAAAAAAAATGAGGTAAGCAAATTTTGAAATTATTTTGAAATGGAATTTTACAAACAGCCGAAAACACATCGCAGCAATTTAAAGTACTAAAGAGCATAGCTTTAAAATGATAATTTTAAGAAACACCCCCCACCTCCACCACCTTTAGGTTTCTCTGACATTTCATAAATGTATCCAGAAACATTGACATCTTCCAAATAAACCAATTTTGTGAACATCTTGACTCACATCATTGATTTATGTAAACTAGGAATATATTCTTCAAGAATCTTGCACCTTTTCATGCTCAGTGTTGGAAATTCAATAGGATTCCTGTTACAGGACTGCACTGGGTGAGTAAAATACTAATTAGGATTACTGTGGGCTCTTCTGGATAGGATTAAAGAAGATCCAACTAAATTATTTATATAATCACTTTGCTTTGGCATTACAAGTGTATCATTTGGTAGATCAGTGCCAAGTCAGGGACTAGATGATACTGGGAATTGGTAATTGGATATGGGACTTTTCATAACTTGATAAAAAGCTCCATCCAACTCAGGAGAACTGTGACAGCTGCTCAGTAGCAGATATTGGAAACAATCCAGCCTCTGTGTGTGTGTGTGTGTGTGTGTGCGCGCGCGCGCACGTGTGCACGCATGTGTCCCTGAATGGCTACCTCATGTTAGTTGATGACTTCATGAAACCCTCATATCTACCATTAGAAACCACATGAAAAGCATTGGATGAATCCACTACGAAAGACTAACAGGTGCAGTTACATGATTCTAGTTTCACCTATGACGCTAAATTACCAGGCAAGACTGTTCTGCCTCAGTGCTTTCACTTGCATAATGGATTTGAAGACTGGCCTGGTAGGAATTAAAATAATAAACAAAACTGTAAATGTTATTAATAGAAAAAATCAGAACAATAGGATTCGTGTTGTCCTAGAAAGAATTCTAAAACTATATACTTATTTGCGTTTTATAGTATTATATAGATACAATACATATTACATGCACGGAAGATGAGCTCCATTTATGTTGTAGGAATTTCTAGCTAATATTAGTTACCATGAGGATTCCTACAAAATAAAGACCATTAAATCTGATTGAAATAGAATGAACATCACTGTAATAGCATTTAGTAGGGAGAGTTGAAATTACCTGTGGTCCTTTTCACCCTTATTCTATTATAAAATTTTTTGTCACTTGGAGTATATCTCATTTTAATGCTCAGTGCCTAACAGAATAAATTGCTTATAAATTGTTATAAATAAATGTGGCAGTAGATAAAGAAATTTGACCAGAGTAGGTTTATTCTAGATATCAAATTATATTTGGTTTTCCTGTTGACAAGCCACAAGAGGGCGCTTGAAGCCTATATTTTGATCAGGGTCTCTGCTGCTTCAAGATGAAAGTGTTACAAAATTAAAAGTTAATGTGAAGACTTCAGAATGTGCTTCTGGTCCAAATTAAGATGAATCTACAATGAGATGGAAACGATGTTTTGCTGGGATCATTTTCTGAAGCCAATTCCGTAATTAAAGAAGTTGATTTAAATAGCATACACCACTACTGAAGTAGTTCTGTTACACTTACTCTTAAGAGAAAAAAAGAGAGCACAGGAAATTCTTAATTAAAAAAGAATGAAAAATAATTTTCATCGTCTATTTTCCCTGACATCTCTTTCATTGAGAACCCTTTTAAATGGTGATGATATTCATATTTTCCTTTTGTAGACTACGTCATTTTAGATGGTGCCCAAACCCTGAGGACATTCAGGGAACATTGGCCTTACTATGGCAGTGGTGAAAATATCCAGAAACAAAGGCATGTGGAATCTGCACTCCTGATGCAACAGTTGTATAGTTTTTTTTTGAGTACAGGAGTGGATGCCAGTATTGATCACATTCACTGATGCTTCAACTTTGTGCCTGACATCATGAAAATTAGGCTTTCGCTTGCTATATACCCTACCCTAAATATTTTTTTTTGAGGGACATACCCTATGAATTTATCTTTCCTAGACAGCTATGTCTGTCAAAGTTGAGCTTTGGGGGCTTCAAGTTAAAGTCACACAGTAGAATAATGGAAATAGAAATGTATATTAAACCACACCCTGTCTGATGTGCAGGTGATTTAGGTCATGACATACATTGTCTGGCTAGAGGAGCGTGCAGTTTGGCTGAGACACTGACGGTATCTGACTGAGTGTCCTGGTTCTCTCCTCATTTCCATCACGGATGGGACTCATAACCATCTTAGTCACTCAGGGCTCTGTGTGACAGTTGCCTTTCAATAGTGTATCGCCGATTTGCTAGGAATAATGGCAGCATAATAAAGCATGAAAGTTACAGATGCTCCTCTTAAAAGGTGTGACCTAAAGTCCAAGTTACGGGAAAGGACTTTACAAAGCCACACAGTGCATACACACATACATTTATGGATTATGTATATATTGCAACACACACATATACATATATGCTGTGCTATTCTCCTAGCAATGGTGCTCATACAATAGTTTTCTATCTCCCATATTTTAACCCATCTGTAAAAATTGGGCTTTCAGACAGACACATTTAGTGAAAAAGCACAGACATATTCCCTGGCTGGCTGCATTTCCTGTGTCCCTGACCTAACTCTTTCATCTTGAGACTATAGAGGCCTGCAGTGAACCGCCCCTTACTGTTTTCAACACTTCCCTATTGTTCTCACTTTCCTCCTTACCAGCAGAAATTTGATGGTTTATCATGAGAACTCTTGTGTAACTACCCTTAAGGTCTTTCTCCCTTTCTTCTAATCACACACAGTCCTACCTAACCTAACTATCTGGAAAGCTTCTTCCATATGTGCCCTTGGTCATCTGAATGTTGTTGAAGAAAATCATACAACACTCCTGATGTCCCCTTTTCAAATAAAAACCACCATGTGGTAAAAACAATTAGCATAGACTTTTCCAAAAATGTCAATGTCATAGAGGAATGAAACTCTAAAATAAAGAGAAAAGAAAAATGAGAAAATAAAGAAAGGGACCTGTTTTATGTTACAAGAAAATAAAAAGTTGTTAGAATTCAAAGCGATGTATTATTCTTGATAAATAAGCAGAACACAACTGTCTAATGCACTAGACATTTGGAAAGTCACAAGCAAGGTCTATAATTTCAGTGTTACAGTTGTACTTGTAAAGAATAACCATGTTCGTATTGGAGTAGTTAGGGATCAAGTGTCACCTAACTAACTCTCAAATCATTAATAACAAAAACGGATACTAAATATGCAAGAGAGAAAGATGGAAATGGGAAAGGTACATAGATATTTATTGCAAATAAGTCTGAAATTTTTCAAAATATAAGTTTGATTTTTGATTTCTGATTTTTTTATATGAATAAAGTATTACATAAAATCAAAATCTTCTTTGGTTTGTGCCTATTGAGTAAGGATGGAATCATAAAGTATGTACTACTGTGTTAGTGTTCCTTTTAAAACTTCGCACTAATGTTTTCTATTGCTTACATAACTTGATTTATATATATATATATATATTTTAAAGCCACTTTATTGAGGTATGATTGACCTGTAAAAATCTGTACTTATTTACATATACAAGTCAATGAGTTTGGGGATGAACCCGTCACCACCACCAAGGCCATAGTATTTATCACCTTCCAAAGTTTTCGTCTGCCTCCTTTATCATCATCATCATATTATCATTATTAATTATTATTATTCTTTGTGTGTGTGCACAGTAAGAACACTTAACAGATCTAACCCCCCCAGAAAAATTTTAAATATACAACACAGTACTATTAGCTACAGACACTGTGCTGTATAGTAGATCCCTGGAATTTATTTAACTTGCGTAACTGAAACTTTTGCACTCTTTGACCATTATCTCCCCACTTCTTTCTCACCCTAACCTTAGACAATCATCATTCTCCTCTCTGCTTCAATGAGTTCGACTATTTTAGATTCTACATGTAAGTGAGACCACGCAGTATTTGTCCTTCCTTCTATGTGAGGCTTATTTCACTTAGTGTAATGTCCTCCAAGTCCATTCATCTTTTACAAAAGGCAGGCTTTCCTTCCTTTTTAACACTGAATAATATCCTGTGTGTGTGCACTCGTGTGTGTGTGTGTGTGTGTGTGTGTGTGTGTGTGTCATATTTCTTTTTCATTCATCCATTGATAGACACTTCGGCTAATTTACATATTGGCTATTGTGGATGATGCTATAATGAACGTAAGAGTTCAGATACATCTTTGAGTTCTTAATTTGAATTCCTCTGAGCAGGTACCCAGAAGTGAGATTGCTGGATCACCTGGGTTCTCCACAAAGGTTGTGCATTAGTACATTCCCACCAAGAGTGTACCAGGGTTCCCTTTTCTTCACATCCTTGCCAACACTTATCTTTCGACTGTTTGATAAACAGCCATTCATTCTAAAAGGGGTAAGCTGACATTGTTGTTTTATTAGCATTTCCCTAATAATTAGTTGATATTGAGTCCGTTGCATACACCTGTGGGCCATTTGCAACTTTTGTTGGAGAAATGTCTATTGAGATCCTTTGCTCATTTTTCAGTTATGTTAGGGGGTTTTTGTTGTTGTTTGTTATTTACTTGAAGTTGTAGTTATTTATATATTTTGGATATTAACCCTTATCAGATAATAAGGTTTGTGAATATTTTCTCCTATTCTATATGTTGCCTTTTTGCTCTGTTGATTGTTCTTTTTTGTGTGTTTGTTTGTTTGGGGGCTTTTGCTATACAGAGTTGTTTTAGTTTGATGTAATCTCACTCACTTATTTTTTCCTGTGCTTTTGGTGTCATACCCGAAAAGATCATTGCCAGGATTGGCAAAGAGTCTTAGGTCTTTAATCCTCTGAGTTGATTTCTGTACATGGTATAAAAATGGACCCAACTTCATTTCCTTGCATGTAGCTATCCAATTTACTGAGAACCTTTTATTGAAAGAACTATTGTTTCCCCATTTTGTATTCTTAACATCCTTGTCAAAAATCAGTTTGCTATCTAGTCGTCGGTTCATTTCTGTACTCTCTACTCTGTTCCATTCATCCATGTATCTGTTTTTATGCCTGAATGACACTTTTTGGATTACCATAGCTTTATAATATAATTTGAAATCAGGAAGGGTGATGCCCCCAGCTGTGCTCTTCTTGCTCAAATTGCTTGGGCAATTCAGGTCTTTTTGGGGTTTCATATGAATTTTAGGATTGTTTTTCTGTTTATGTGGAAAATATTATTGGAATTTTAAAAGAGATTACATTGAATTCAATTATATTGAATATTGCTTTGAGTAGTATGGACAGTTTAACAATATTAATTAATCTAATTCTTGAATACAGTTTGAAAAGAAATAATAGTCACAACCTCTGGTGAATGCTTTTCCCTGTCCAAGAAATTCACTACACTTTCCTCTTGTGTACACTTTCCCACTCCCAAGGCTTATTTCACATTCCTCAGCAGCATTAACAACACTGCCGCATGCTTTATCAAAGAAACAGCAGCAATCAGACTAGAACCCGGCATCATCCCATCACCAAACCCACCAGCCTTCCCGAATCTGAACCCACATGTTTAGCTTTGCCTCCATTTGTGTCCTGGATTCCTGCACCTCTCTCACATCTCTTCTATATTTTTTATCTTCTTCTTCTTTTTGAGAAGAAGAGTCTTCTTCTCTTTTAGACAGAGTCTCACTCTGTTGCCCCAGGCTAGGGTGCTGTAGCATCATAGCACACAGTAACCTCCCACTCCTGGGTTCAAGCGATCCTTCTGCCTCAGCCTACCGAGTAGCTGGGACTAGAGGTGTGCGCTACTGTGACCAACTAATTTTTCTATTTTTAGTAGAGACAGGGTCTCACTGTTCTTCAGTCTGGTCTTAAACTCCTGAGCTCAAGCAATCCACCCACCTCAGCCTCCCAGAGTGCCGGGATTACAGGTGGGAGCCAGCATGCCCGACCCAGCACCTCTCTTCTCCTCAATGATTTTATTCATGCAGTTGTCCCCCACTCTCCTTTATCAGAATTTTCTCCCTCTATTGCATTAGCTGTAGCAGCACAAATGATTGCCTTGGTGTCTGACATCTTTTATAAAAACCATATCTTGATCACAGCTGTCTCTCAAGGAACAGCCCCATATTTAACTGGCACTGTCTCTACTTCTTCTCTTTCCACTCAACTCGGTCAATTTGGGCTTACTGAAACTGCTATTCCACAAAGTCATCTATATTAAGGGCAAGACAGACCATTATCTTAGTCAACCTCTGCAACATTGACAGCAAGTGACCACTCTCCTTCCCCAAATACATTCTTCTTTTAATTTCTGTACTGTAATGGGGTCCCACTTTCTCCCTAACTCATGGCTGTGGTTGCTCCATCTTTGCTAATTTCTCTTCTACTACACTTCTAACAGTTGGAGTTTCCCATGTCCTAATCATGAGACCTATTTTCTTCCCTATCTTTACCTTTCCCTAAATCAAGGGTGCTTAAAATTTTGGGGATCCCTTTAACAAACAAAGACTATAAACTCTTTCTCAGAATAAAATGTTTAAATGTACAAAATAAAATTGATAGACTTCAAGAAACAAATTATGTTACGAGATAGTTAGCAAAATATTTCAAACTAAATGCATAATATTCATTTTCACTAACATAAAAATAAGGCAATTCATTTGATAACTTTAAAATTGTGTCTTATTTAAAAATACCAGTGTAAATGCTTATTTAAATTATTTCTTAACTTGGATAAGGGCATTAAACTGTGGGATAGTATTTCATAGGACAACATTCATGTTATTTGGGACATTCCACCAATTTCAAATATTTGTTTTAATGATTATAAGTAATGAAACTCCTTTTATCTTTTGAGGAAAAGTCTCACTCTCTTGTGCTGGATAGAGTGTGGTGGCATCATCATAGCTCACAGAAACTTCAAACTCCTGGGCTCAAGTTTTTCTATTTTTAGTAGAGACAGGGTCTTGCTCTTGCTCAGTCCCGAGCTCAAGCAATCTACTGACCTCAACCTCCCAACTGCTAGGATTACAGGTGTGAGCCACCACACCTGGCCCATATTGAAACTCTTGAGTGGTTACGATATATATGTGAGATATATATATATATCTCATATTTGACATATACATATTACATAAATGCCTTAGTCCATTTGGGGAGCTATAATCCATTGCCATGAACAGTGTAGCTTATAAACAATGGAAATTTATTTCTCATAGTTCTTGGAAGTCCAAGATCAAAGTGCCAACAGATTTGATATCTGGTGAGGGGCATTTTCTAGATCATGGAAAGCGTCTTCTTACTGCATACTCACAAGTTGGAAGGGGTGAATGAGCTATTCAAGGCCTGTTTTACAAGGCCACTTGTCCCAATCATGAGGCTCGTTCCTCATGACCTGATCACCTCCCAAGGGGTCCCACCCCTAATACCATCACCTTGAGAGTTAAAATTTCAACATAGTAATTTCAGGGGAACACAGAGTTTCAGATCAAAGCATATAATTCAAGCATTTAGCTCAGTTTATAAGGCCAGGATAAGCTTGCCTCAAAAGATACTAAAATTCTTGAGCAGCGCCCATGACTCAGTGAGTAGGGTGCCAGCCCCATGTTCCGAGGGTGGTGGTTTCAAACCCAGCCCCAGCCAAACTGCAACAACACAACAAAAACATAGCCAGGCATTGTGGCAGGTGCCTGTAGTCCCAGCTACTTGGGAAGCTGAGGCAAGAGAATCGCCTAAGTCCAAGAGCTGGAGGTTGCTGTGAACTGTGATGCCACAGCCCTCTACCGAGGGCAACAAAATGAGACTCTCTCTTTAAAACAAAAAATAATAATAATAAAAGATACTAAAATTCTCAAAGGCTAAAAAAAAACCCCAAAACTCAAAGGTTTTTTAATTTAAAGCCCAAGTACAATGTTTTTGGTCCTAAGATCAAAGATTATGGACTAGGACACCATCTTCAATATAGTTTACTCAAAAAGAAAATGATTCTGGATCTATGATTCAACTTTATTTTTTAGTTTTTAAAAATTTATTTATTTATGTCCATTTTTAGAGACAAACAATTAAGTCTGGCCCCATGACTCAGGCTGGAGTGCAGTGGCATGACCATAGCTGCTACAGCCTCAAACTCCTGGCCTCAAGTGATCCTCCATCCTCAGCCTCCTGAGTAGCTGAGACTATAGGCACATGCCCAACTATGGTTCAATTTTAACACTGTTAAGATAGAAGTGACTTTTGAAAAGGTCTAAATAGTTTCCAAGTGTTTACCAATTTCTCTTTTCAAAGAAATTGATAATCATCTAAGGCCAAAGCATTTCAAAGTTTGGCAAGGATGTCAGTATTTATTTTGGTCTTTCAGATCAGCTACCTATTCTAAAAAGATTGTATATAAATTCCAAAGCAGAAACCATAATGGACTTGAAAGTTTTAGCCCATCCATTTGGTGAAAAGTAATTGCCAGGAAGATAAGCCCATGCACAAACTGCTTTTTCCCTAAGTATTCTGAGTGCATAATTTCTTTTAGAAAAATTAAAGCAGTTGTCCTTAATTCAAACAAACATTTAAGTCTTGCCTTTTCCACCCGAAATAAATTTCTATATTTATGGTCAATTGATTTTCAACAAAGATGCCAAGAACACACAGTGGGAAGGGACATGCTCTTTAATAAATGGAGCTAGACAACTAAATATCCACCTGTAGAAGAATGTGTATGTATACAAAAATCACCTAAAAATGGATTAAATCCTAAATGTAAGACCTGAAACCATGCAATTGTGATACTAGAAAAAACAAGGGGGGAAAGCTCCATGACATTGGTGTGGGCAATCATTTTTTTGGATATGACCCCCAAAGCATAGGCAACAAAAGCAAAAATAGATGAATGGGATTACATCAAAGTAAAAAGCTTCTGCAAAGCAAAAGAAATATCAGCAGAGCAAGAAGACAATCTATGGAATGGAGGGAAGTGTTTGTAAACCATGTATCTAACCCAGAGTTAATATTCAAAATATGCACAAACTCCTGAAACACAACAGTAAGAAAATAATTGGAGGAAAAAATAGCAAAGGAACTAAATAGAGTAATGGGCCACAGGTATATGACAAGGTGCTCAGTATTATTAATCATTGAAAAATGCAAAGAAAATCACAATGAGAGATCACTTCATGTCTGTTAGATTGGCTATAAACAAAAAGGCAAAACATAACGATTCTTAACAAGAACATGGAGAGAAGGGAACCCTGGTAACTGTTGATGGGAATGTAAATTAGTACAGCCATTATGGGCAACAGTATAGATTTTGGATACTAACATATTGAATACTAACTAACATATTGGATACTTAATAATTATTAAGAAAGTAAAATTTAAGTGTTTGCACCACAAAAAAAAATAGTAAGTAATAAACATAAGTAAGCAAATAAATAAATGATCTTGTCCCCTTGGAAAGTTAGTGAACTTCTATTTGGTAAAATGTACTTGGTAATCTGATCCTATTTCTTGACCATTTTCAAAATGCACTGATTCAAATAACTTTAGAAAATGTTGGTGACTTTTATGGCTGTTGATAAAACTTCTCTCCAGATTTTAAGACACGTCTTTATTCCTAGTATATGTCTGTGCTTCTGTTGTCATTAAGACAAAAAAAAAAAA